>CM061532.1:81302907-81353747 GCA_030545055.2 Neoaliturus tenellus
ATTAAAAAGAAAATGCCACTTAACAACCAAAACTGCAGCAGTAGCAAAGATATTGCCGAAGGCCTATACAGTAATGATTCTTTAATTTGGTTTCTATAAGGGAACCATATTCTTTATCAAAACAAACCCTTATCGTATTTCTGATACTATGCACTCTTGCAGGAACCTAACAGGACCTGTATGCAAAGGAAATATGTTCAAATTTTACAGCAATGGTTTTCCTTGGTTGCTGATATGACAGCAAAAGAGAGATAAAAAGTAAACACAGAGATTGCACCGGTGTGGCGTCCGGTTGCCTGCTGGTGTCTGCTGTTGCCTATACTGCTAGAAAGAAGCAAAGCAACAACAAATATAACTAAATAGCAAAAAATGTAGGCCTATTGGCCTATAGAAAACAATAAAATACCATATCATACTGACAAAAATACTAAGAACATTTTATAACACAATGCATTTTTATTCGAGAGACATAAAAAGTATTAGTCAATAAAAAAAGTAACAACAGCGAACAATTTAGTGTGCACCGTACTAGCAAAAACGCGAATCATTCTCTTCAATTTTTTTCGGAAATATCCGGATTCCGAATTTGATGTTTCATTTGGATCAATGCATGATTAATTTGACCTCTCTTCTACAATCAGCAATATATCGAGTTGTACTAGGATTCCATTTCAAATTTAAGGGTTTGAACTATTCTAAGATAAACAAATAATAATATAGTCCTTGTTCAGCAAGGTTATAGTATACTGTAGTGAAATTGTCTTAGTTTGTTTGTGGACTTTTCTAGGTTTAAAACATGGTAGAAAAAAAAGTATCAACTTTCTAACTATAAAATTTCTCGTATTCAAACTAAGAAATAACATTAAATGTGCAATTTCTTTGTTATCATTGTGAAACTAACCGAATATAATTAAAAAATTTTGTTCAGACTGGATTGTATTTTACTAATATTGCTAATGGGTTAAAGTGACACTAAGACTAGTATATAAGACTATAAATTTCGGAAGCAAAAAAAAAAAATTCAACATTACGAATCCACATTGAGCATTAACTTCATATCCAGATTTTTATTACGGTACTGTATTTTTTATTTTTAAGAATAAAGCGGTATTAAAAAGTCAGTGTCAAATAGAAATAGATAATCATTTACAATGGATGGAAATACGGTTTTCATTAACATTATTTTTATTTTTAGTTTTGTTTAAAACCCGACTGACCAATTCAGATTGCGGTACAGTAGTTTTCTTTGTAGGAACTCATTGCGGACTACAATCAAGCCGCCTACAAACAACTGCTTGCAACCTGCACACAGTTCTGTGTTGATGTTTGCTACAGCAAATATGAAGGCGCCCTTGCCACAAATCTGCTCTGTTCTCAGTACAATAGTTCAATGAAAACAAGATTAAGAGGGCGTTGGAGTGCCGCCATGTTGGATTTATTTCCCATAAGAGCAATGCTAAACTTGTCCCCGGCATTTGTCATATAATTTCTTTATTTTTTGTTCGATTGGTTCAGAATAAATAGCGTCTGAAAGTGAAACACAATTAAATTCCCCGTTCCTTTTGCGAGATCGATTCTTTGTAAATAATTTATAAAATTCGGTATAAAATGTTTTGAAAGCAGTAAAAAACTTGCTTTGTAATTTCAAGTTAGTAAAAAAACACTAATTTTTATAAAAAATTCCTCTCGCAAACCAAATCCGCCTTGATGAACCCTTTATTTAGAGCTATAAACCATTATTTTCTGATTATAAATAAAAGGGTTATTTGACATCCCGTTTAACATTGCTCTTATGGGGGAAAGGCGGAATTCGGATTGACTCCAACGCCCTCTTAACGTCCTTATTTGTAGAAAAATTGGTACACTAGACTCCCTCTTAACCGGCCACTTTTTAACCGTTCTCCGCTTTAACCGGCCTACCCTGACACAAAATAACATCTTTTTAACTGGCCATTTTTATCTAAACATTGCTTTAACCGGCCGTGTTTCGCCGTAAACGTAGTTTTCTTATCTAATGTATCATTCAATTCAACTTTATTTCATATTGACGTTCTCAAACCATGTAACGTCCTGGACGAAAGTGAATGCCACCAGAAGTCAATGCAATTGGACCTACTATCCAGCAGTAGACCACAATAAAGAAACAAATTATTATTATTAGTTTAGGTTTGTGGTGGATTTCATGGGTGGATGTTGGCTTTAGGCTTTAAATCATATACAGGAATGTATTTAAGTTGTTTTTCAAGTGAAAATTATATTTAGGCCATATAAAATTGGAGGTTGGCATAGGGTTACCATATTCTCATGGATGAAAAAGAGGACACTTAGCTAGTGCCTACTCGTCTCGAGTCGGAATCACACAAATCTTAACCCCCCCCCCCCCTCCATTAATTAAATGCATACTACATAGTATAGAAAATAGAAATGTTTAAATTTATAATTATAAATCCTACCTATTTGCAAATAAATAATTTTATTTATGATACCAAATAAAGTGCAAATATTTAACAAATAAATAAAACATTAGAAAAGTTGTAAGAGTTTACCAAATCAGTCAATTTTATTTTGGCTTAGTTATTTATTTTATATAATATCCTTATAAATACCTACAAACAAATAAAAATTGCAAAATGTCAAAAGATCATAATTTATTATTACGTAGTTAGGCTAACATAATACTAATAATTCAATTAAATTAGTGTAAATTGTATAAAAAAGCAAAATCAAAAATGCTTTCCTTTACGATATTCCATAACGACAAGTTCTTTCAGGATTCACCTTAAAATTACGTAATCCTTACATAAAAGTAAAGTAAAAATGTTTGCTTAATATTATTATTTAGTGATAATAAAGTTTAAGTTCAACTACAAACAACAAAGATGAGGCTCAGTGACTTTCACAAATTATTAGTGATTTTAAGAGACTCTGAGACTCTTTTACTATTTGGCACTAAAAACTAATCAAATTATTTCATAAAATGGCCTCCTTAATCAAACTAAGCTTGAACAAGTGGAAAGCCGTTAACATGTCTGTTAAAACATAACCTCACTTACAATAGACTGCTGACAACAATAAATAAAACCCGGTTACAATAGGGCTGACGTCAAAAGGAAAATCATACAAACTGTTTCACTAAAAGAGCAACATTTTTACTCTTGATTGAACATTTAAACAATAGTACCAGGTCAACCGAGCCTTGCTCGTTGATTTTTATTCAATTTTGTTATAGTGCCAAGGTAAAAAAGCAATTAAATTTCCACCAACAACCAACTATACCTCTTCACAGTTAACAGCTGTTTCAAAAAGTCTGCTTAACATTAATGTTTCTTTCTTTTGGTTTACATTTCGTTGTTATTTCGTTACCAAAATAGCAACCCATAAGACTAATGTTAAAAATTACAATTTTAAAACTTAATTTTAGACCAAATTCGATTTTTCCTGGGGTTGAGGCTGTTTCTAAACTTATTTTTGGGCCAAAACACTCTTTAATGCAAACTTTAAGCAAAATCTAACAGCTAGATTTCGAGATTGTGGAACACACATCCCTTCAGATATTCCTCGTATTATAGTATAGGATTCATTACGATTTAATAAACATTTGGACGAAGTGAAAATATAAAAAAGTGTTTTTATAGGTTATTAAAACATAAATACAAATATTCAATTTTTTGCTACCAAAAAGCCAAACAAATGGGCTGATTCACAAAATCCGCCCGGACAGTTTTTTATGATCTAAAAAGAGGACATGTCTGGGGAAAAGAGGACGTATGGTAACCCTAGGTTGGCATTCCTAAATGAACATCGATTTAACCGGCCAATTAAATTTATCCGGCCGCGGCCTGGTCCTGAGATGGCCGGTTAAGAGGGAGTCTACTGTATCTTATTTTGAGAACCAAATTTACTTAAAAATTCTTTTCGAGACATATATTTTGCTACCAAAGAATGGATGTTATCCTTTTAAGACTAGACAAAAACTTGTACTACATATACATACAAGTGAAAACATAATGGAACATCATTTTCTTGTGATCCAGTATCTATACTTATTTAATACGCTAAGGGTTTTTTTGTCTTGAGAACTCCTTCTACAATTTTCAACCGATTTTCAAGTTTTTGGTGTCATTGGATAGGGCTTGGTCTGTAGTTGTTTCCGCCAAAAATTGATGATAATCTGACTGAAAATAAAGGCGCTATTCACCATTGTAATCTCAAAATTTCCCATTTAAATAACATTGGGCTTGAATAAAGCATTTAAACATCTGTTAATAATCAGCTGTAAGTACGTGTGTAGTTGTGATTAAAGAGATTCACAATATTGTATTGGTCGGATGTCATTGATTTATAGCTAAAAGTAACATTTGTATTGCATTATAATAAATTGCTTGATTTCGGGCAACACGTATACTAGTATATTTAAATGTGTGATTAAGATTCTTTTTTGTTTGGGACTTAATCATAGTTTTTTCCTGTGTATCAAGATAATGTTAAGGATTAAAATAACAATATATACATGAAATAAATATATTTATTTTACACTAAAGGAGTTGTGTTATGAGTAGTAAGTGAGCACTGAGGTCTGGTTGCCTCGCAGGATGAGGTAAGGAGGCATATCTCTTGTGAGCAACTCCAGCCAGGCCATGTAGAGGGGGGCAGACACGGTGCCCTTGCGAGGCATCGGTAGAGTCCTGGACACACAACAAAGGGGTTATGAGTAGTAAGTGAGCACTGAGGTCTGGTTGCCTCGCAGGATGTGGTATGGAGGCATATCTCTGGTGAGCAACTCCAGTCAAAGGTATGATAAAAATACCACATAGTTTTTAGTACTGTAGAAGTAAATTATTAATTCACTGACAGTTTGTTATGCTACTTCTCCTTGACTTAATATCCACCACCAGGGGTGAACCCAGGATTCAATTTCGGGGGGAGGGGGGGGGGGGATATTTTTTGCGGAGTGGTAACACCGGGGAGGTTTGGGGGGTTGGAATACCCCCCAAGAACACGGCGGGTCCGGGGGGCTCCCCCGGAAAATTTTGGAATTTTTGAAGCTGAATGGTTAGTTTTAGTGAATTTCAGAAGCTAAAATTAATTTAACTTTATGCAGACCTCTACTTCACCAGAATTTGGAGGGAAACTTATGGGTTTTGAATATTAAATAAAGGGATCAGGCTATTATTTAAACTTGGAAAAATGTGTTGACTTTATATTGTGACTGGAAAAAAATTACATTTGGAAATAAAGTACAAAAACAGTTGTAGTCTAAAGTTGATTAAAAACACCAAAACACATTACTCATCAAGAGGTAAATACGCGATTTATCTATAAGACACAGAATACAGAGTCAGAGTTCATTATAGTAAAAACTAATAAAAGTAATACAATTGTAACTCAAAGTATTATATTATTTTAACAGTGCATATATCAAGGCAAAAGATATCGTATCTTCTTAAAAAAGAATCAAGATGTCAAAATTCAAATGAAGTAAAGTAAATGATAGTGTACAGTCTCTAAGAAATTCTGAAATAAATACACTACTTAAAAATCGTAAAATATATGAATTATCGTTATCTCTAAGATACACACATATTTAGACTAACTAAACGGCAAAACCACAAAATAACTAATAAGTTGTGACAGCACTGCAAGTGAATTAGAGCGCGCTTAGAACCAATTGCAAAAACTCGACAGTGCCGACATGACGCTTTGCATGAACTCATCAGTAATGCCAGCGCACAATAAATAACGCATTAATTTTCCAAAAGTAAAATGACCTGTTTTGGATGTAATATTACAGTTTTATCATTTTGCATAGTGCAATTAAAACCCCTATTACCCTATTCTTTATATAAGTTGGCGTTTATATCTGTTTATAAAAATCTGGTGGATAAAAATAATATTTTAACCATTTTTCATAGAGTATTATTATTTTTGGAGCATATTTTTATTTTTTATCCTCCAACATTTCGGGGGGGGGATATATCCCCTTTATCCCCCCCCCCCCCTGGATTCGCCCCTGTCCACCACATTTTAAATTCTACGGTGGTGGTCAGGTAGACCAAGGACTTGAGGTGACTTTCGAATGAAGGAAGTTGCCGATTGAATTTTGTTATAGCTGTAAATCGAACCCAGACTCATAGGGTGCTGATAACCCAGAGCTCTACCACTGGGCAACAGACGGTCAATGGTGTTATGAGTAGTGAGTACTGTAGTCTAGTTATGCCTCGTAGGATGAGGTAGGATGGATGATGATGATGCTGAGTGCCTCACAAGTTCCATGGCCTTTGCAAATGTATTGAAAGGGGCTGTTCGTGACCTAGTTTCTGTTTGAGGTTTTCAAATTTCAAAAGTTTTCTTGAACCTTACTATAGTAAATTACATAATATGGTTTACAGAAATGATGGGCATAATCTAAAGATAAACTGGTTGTTAAAATTATTGCAAGTGAAATTATTTTGTTGATCTGCATACCGATACACTGTAAGTATCGGTACACTGACCGATATACTGTAAGTAATATAGATTAGATATCAAATCCTTGCCTTAATCATCATTCGGTTATTACAGTAGTACATTATCCATTACCATTATAAATATATATATTTTTTTAATAATAAATTACTGGACACCATTTATCTTACCAAACAAATAAATGTGTCTTCTCAATTGATCACGACAAACTTTAAATATAGTTTAGCTGATGCTTACTTATTGCTTATTACGGTTGGTATATGTTGGCACGAAACCAACCAAGGGAAACCACTCGTATGTGGATGCTTGCTCACTGAACTATCTGATTGCCTTGAATGTACGTTAGGTGCTTTCCTTCGACTAATGAAGGGCCGATAAACCAATGCAAATGCTACAGAATAAAATTAAATGTAGACCATGAAACATTGAGCAGGACAAGCAGAGTTTATGGCTCTCTATTGGCCATTTTGTAGAGATGATGGTGTCTTATACAGTTTGTCGCGCCAAGAATGTTTTGTTTTCTCCATTCAATTATTTTAGTTTATTTTAAGTTTGAAATGTTGATTAAGTTGTTTATCCTAGCCTAAAAGATGTTCTCTGCTAATGCTCAGATAAAAAACTTTATACTCACATAACTGACACATTGTGTGTCAAGTGTCAATGCTGCATTGATTACATTCAAATAGTGCTTTTATAATTTAACAGCTGCTAAAATGGCATGAACTTTTTTTTGGCTCAAATAATTACCTTAAACATTGTTTCTAAATTATGTATTGATGTCTTTTGAGAAAAACTCCTTGAAATATATAGACTATCACTCTCTAATGTTGAAACAAATTTACTGTCTCCAAACTGAAAATATACTTTGTCATTAATCTTCAAGGGGATGGCAGGGGATGAATCCTTTAAAAGATCTCCATTTTATCAATTTGTCAATGTCAATAAGAATACCAGGGAATGATCCACTAACTCTGTGGTTGAGGAAAACATGCCACAATTTGTCAGAAATCATTAAATGAAGCATCCATTTCCAAAATATTGTTTCAAGTGCCAAAATTGTGAAATATCAGTTTTTACAATGAAACACATTGTAAGTGCCATCATATAACTTTCTATGGCAATACAATTTGTCTGGATAATGCTGACGCTAGCAGGGGAAAACCGAAATAAAAGTAGCAGTGCAAGTCAAAACATAACCTGTTAAGCCAAGTTAAAAATTCAAAATACTAAATTGTTTGTTTTTTCAAGCTCACTTAAACGGTTTCCGTTAAAAATGATAAATTTGGAAAATTGGGGTCCAAAAACCCATTTTTGACCATTTTTAAACCCCATAAAACTCTATTTCCATAACCCGATTATGGATGTTGGCTAACTCATGAAAATAGACCTGATGGTCCTACCTTCATACAAAATTTTATCAAAATAGGAGGTCTCTCTCAAAAGGTATTAGTACTACGGTTTTCATCAGTAAAAAATGTATATATTTATTTATTTAAGTCTTGTTTAAAATAGAGGTTGAGTGCTTGAAAATACTAGTCACTCCCAACTTATATAAAAACTGAAGCATTGTTGTTATTTTCAATAATATTTGATATAATTGGAAAACTAATTAATTGTTGCAAATTATTTTGAAGTCACTGAAAACCCAGCTCATTAGCAGAGAATATAATATTGTTTCAGAGTCAAAACATACAATAATCAGACACTGCAGTGACAACAAAGAGCTTCACAACAATGTCGGGTTGGATGATGAGGTATTAAGGCCTTGTTAATGTTCGGATTACAACCCTCATAGAATAATCCCACTTTGTTGCCATCGTTTATACCTTTTTACAAACGTTCAGATGTTTGCTCAAAATTTTATTAAATGTATAAATAAACTATTCAGTTCTTGTAAAATAGCATAAACAAATTGAATTATGCACAGTGTAGGTTACACAGAATTTTGTAAATGGTAGTTTTCATTTAATGTTTAATATAGCCGGTGTAAGAAGGGAGTTCCTTCAGGGAAAGCTATTTTTTTCCTGTTTTTAAGGTTCTGGGATTAAAAAACAAAATTTAAGAATGTAGTTTTGCATCACTGATACATAAAAATACATGGGTTGGTTTAAAGAATAGAGCAATGCAGATTGTAGAGATTAATTTTTGCAGGTGCTATAAGTTAAAGTTTTTTGCCTCATAACAATAAAAAAAGGGAAGGGGCAGGGGGTGTAGTAAATTTTAAACAAAAAATTTCATTTCTTGACAAACTTTGCTGGTAAACAAGTTGTTTTTAATATCAGTTGTATACACTAAATAATCAAAACTAAGTAATCAAACTAAATATGTTACTTGAATGATGATTCTAACCAACAACTAGTTTAAATGTTACAGATTATGTAAAAAAATCAGAAGAAAAATTGCTTTATCAAACATAGTGGTGACCTGAGACAGAATAAATCGTTTAAGTATTGTCTAGAGATGACATGTTGGCTACTGAGGGGGTTGGGGGGTGAGGGGAAATTTACATCCGAAACCTACCGGTCATTTGGTTAACTAAGGAATAAAAACAAATTTAGATTGTACTATTCTACATGAAAAATTTTTGCTAAAAAAAGTAAACAATTATCTTTTTTGACAAACCAGCTAGCCTAATGCAATGTAGGAAAAGACAGCTGACTGCAAAATGAAAGAAAACATCGTAGGGTGCTGTATGTTTTTGGTTTTGTTGATAGCTTATGGTGGAATGAAAAAAAAAACAAAACAAAAAGCAAATTGTTTTGGCCAATGGCATGCTTCAGCTTCCCCCTCACCCCGCAACCCCCTCACTGGCCAACAAGCCATCTCCAGGCAATAATAATTTCCCATGTTATACAATTAGTCTACGTCTAATCTCGCCTCCAAAATTCGTCGTAGGTAGTAGCACTGATGAACTCCATCAGTGATTACATCTCGTGATTGCCGTTTCAAGCGCTCCTTTTACATCTTAAATGTCAAAATGATGTATTTTAATGTATGTGTCTTGATATGTATTTATTTTTGTTGTGAAAAGCAAAATTACGTGCATTTCTGCAAAATTGCTCCAGCTAAATGCATTGTGGCCAAGTAACCCTACCATATAATAATAAATTTTTACTTACTGAAATGACAAAAATCTAGTCTAACACTGTTTGATATAAAATATTTACATGACAACGAAGGTGGACTCCCTGGAGTAGTCGAGGAGCAGCTCCCGGAGCCTCATGTGCCTGTTTGTCTTCTCTGCGAGAACCAACAACTCCGACTCCATCAAATAGTTTTTCTCCTCTGTAAATAGATTTCAATTTCTTTTGTTAGTTTCATGAAATTATTAATATTTTATATCAAATGTACCTACAGTGGTCATTTTAAATAGTCTATCTCTTGGGGAAATTTTAAGGTTTTCACTAATTAAAATTAATTAACTCCAGAAAAGTCTTCAAATGGTCCAAGAAAATGTAAAAAAGTGTGTTAATGGTAATAAACCTGACCCTGATAAAAATGCTGACAATATAGAATTTTTCTAAAAAAAAAAAAATAAATAAAATAAAATAAATAAATAAATAAAAATGTCCTTGACATTAGAAAAATTAATACATATTATGTAAACACATATATCACTGTCCATTCTGGGTGCATAGCAACTAACTTTAAAACCCGAAACGTTCATTACTGTTGCTAGCATATAATCATTTTATTGCACTGTGATGCTAGGTTGTCATTAGTATTCTTATTTTTTGCTCTTTGTCTCTGTGGGGAGGCAAAGTACTACTTTGTCTCACTCTAGGCTTGACTAAAAAATAACAAGTTAATGTAAAATATGTGGGAATATAGATTAAGAAAAAGGCTTCAAGGAATTCACACAAAAAGTCTATTAAGTTTATGCATCAAAGCAGTACTTAAAAACATGAGTCATTCCTAACTTTTTCATCATATTGATTGAATGTATTATAACCCCACAGAGTAGTTTATACAGGGTAGTTATAAAGTCCCTTCCCCCCCTAGGATTTTTCTACAATTTATATTAAAATCGATTTTTAATGACGGGATTCATTGTATAGTTACATAGTCTAACTTTTGTAGTAATTTAAAATTTTGGGAGTTACCTGAGGTCTAAGATGTAGGAGTCAACTTCAAAATTCCTTATGAGAAGCTAGTCATGCGACATGTCAAATAACACTGCCATTCCCCCCTGAAAACAGTGGTGCAATCTAAATTCAAAAGGGTTATACCGTTTTCAAGATATCTGTAGGTCTAAGATGTAGGAGTCGACATAGAAATTTTAACTAGAAGCTAGTCATGCGACATGTCAAATAACACTGCCTTTTCCCCCTGAAAACAGTGGTGCAATCTAAATTCAAAAGGGTTATATTGTTTCCAAGATATCTGTAGGTCTAAGATGTAGGAGTCGACTTAAAAATTTTAACTAGAAGCTAGTCATGCGACATGTCAAATAACACTGCTTTTTTCCCCTGAAAACAGTGGTGCAATCTAAATTCAAAAGGTTATACCGTTTTCAAGATATCTGTAGGTCTAAGATGTAGGAGTCATGTCACATGTCGCATGACTAGCTTCTAGTTAAAATTTTTAAGTTGACTCCTACATCTTAGACCTACAGACAGGCCCGGATTAACACTTTTTGACGCCCTAGGCCAAAGGTCACAATTACGCCCCCCCCCCCCCCCCCCGAAAAAAACTAAATAAAAAAAACAATCCGATATATTGACTTATTTTAATTCTAATTACTTTGGCTGTAGTATAAAAGCACAGAACTATTTAATGAAAGTGATGATTGGTATTTTCGTCACTTTAATCCGAGGACGTATTTGAAACAAATAACGCAGTTATTGTGATTTTTCTGCTGAAAAACAATGATTTAGCATTAAAATTAATGCAAATTTAGGTTATTTTAAGAGAAAAATTGCAATAAATCCGTTATTTGTTGTCATATCCTTACAAACTTTGTATCCATAGTTACATAATTTTATTTGTAAATTTTTTAGTCTCTAATAAAATTTTTGAAATACTTACCGTTTTTGAGATACATTATTTGAGCTTACAAATTTAAAATGGCCGCCGTAAAAATCAAAATGGCGGCTGTGTGGGTAAGTGGCGGCATTTGGACTTAATTACTATGATTTTCATATTTGTTTTTGGTCCAGAAACAATGGCCTAAAATGTTGGCAGGGAGTTCAGAAACACCCTGTATAGGCCTAATTGTAATACTGAAATAAATTGAAATCCAGGACAAAGGAACAAGGTCAAGGCAAAGCTTACAATGCAACGGTCAAGGCATAGGGGCGCTATTTACCGTCAATTAAGGGAATATTAATCGCTTTTTGGGGCACTCTTTACCGCTGATCACAGACGCTATTTATGCGCATTGGGGGCGCTCTTTACAGTCGATCAGGGGCGCTCTTTACCGGCGGTCTTAGGCGTGATTTATCTCTGATCAAGGGTGATATTTACTGTCGATTACAGGGCGATGTTTACCGCCTTTCGGGGATGATGCTCTTGACCGCTAATCAGGGACACTCTTACAGGCACATTAGGGGCGCTCGTTCCCGCCGCGAAGGAGCCCCTTGGGTCCCAGCAACTTAGGGGGTCCTCTAGTTCGCCTGAATAATTCTTTCTTCTTTCTATTTTGCCGAATATTCTATCTACTCTTGTTATTAAATAATCCAATAAAAAATCTGAAAACCCAAAAATTAAATTATATTTGCAGTTAAATCATCTTTTGACTGAAACGTAGTATAAAAAGGCCTGTTTGACGCCCCCCTCTCGGCTGACGCCCTAGGCCATGGACATCGGTTCTAGGTCAGTTACCTGTCAGGACACATGTCGCATGACTAGCTTCTAGTTAAAATTTCTATGTCGACTCCTACATCTTAGACCTACAGATATCTTGAAAACGGTATAACCTTTTGAATTTAGATTGCACCACTGTTTTCAGGGGGAAAAGGCAGTGTTATTTGACATGTCGCATGACTAGCTTCTAGTTAAAATTTCTATGTCGACTCCTACATCTTAGACCTACAGATATCTTGAAAACGGTATAACCCTTTTGAATTTAGATTGCACCACTATTTTCAGGGAGAAAAGGCAGTGTTATTTGACATGTCGCATGACTAGCTTCTCATAAGGAATTTTGAAGTTGACTCCTACATCTTAGACCTCAGGTAACTCCCAAAATTTTAAATTACTACAAAAGTTAGACTATGTAGGCTAACTATACAATGAATCCCGTCATTAAAAATCGATTTCAATATAAATTGTAGAAAAATCCTAGGGGGGAAGGGACTTTATAACCACCCTGTATAGCAGTAGTTATGAATTGCTCACCTTCTTCAGGGATGTTTTCATCACGAGGGAGAAAGTTCTCGATGATTTTCTCAAATTCTTGCCTCGTTTCCTCTCTGGCTTTCTTGGTGATGTCTGGGATGACAATGAGGTCACTGTAGTCGATGCGGAACTTGGACAGCAGCGCGGCCAGGCTGTAATTATATACTGGCTCGTAAATTATGCAGATTACAAAGGACATAAGGTTTTTTACATAAAGGGCGTAAGATAACAATAAGTCTTAGAGAAAACTAAATTTTTTAAAAATTCTGCTGCAGTTTGTCACACATCTGACCTCAAAGAGTTGATATAACAGAAGTTATTATATTCAAAGATATTGTCAATGAGATTTTAATGGCAAGTATGATCTGCCATTGACTTGGTTATCCATTTCAGGCTTTTATGCAGCATTTACAGTAGACTCCCTCTTAACCGGCCACCTCGGGACCAGGCCGCGGCCGGATAATGAATTAGCCGGTTAAACCGATGTTCATTTAAAAATTCCAACCTATAATTTCATATGGCCTAAATATGATTATCACTTGAAAACAACTTTAAATATATAACTGTAAATGATTTATAGTTAACATCCGACAACCATGAAATCCACAACAAACCTAACAAATAATAATTTGTTTCTTTATTGTGGTCTATTGGATAGTCGGTACAAACGCATTGACTTCCGGTGGTATTGACTTCCGTTCAGGACGTTACATTTCAACTGTTTGGAGAACGCCAATAAATAACGTTGAATTGAATGATACAGTGGATAAGAAAACTAGGTTTCCGGTGAGACATGGCCGGTTAAAGCGATGTTGATATAAAAAATGGCCGGTTAAAAAGATGAAATTTTGTGTCAGGGTAGGCCGGTTAAAGCGGAGACCGGTTAAAAGGTGGCCGGTTAAGAGGGGGTCTACTGTAACTCTTTTAAGCGAGAACTTCAAATTGATGAACTTATCAAGCAACCGGTGCTTGTAGTTATCTTTAAATTTTTTTCATTTAAGCTTTCTTCTTGATGAATTAAAATCCAGTTAAACTAAAAAGTCATAATATATTACACTATTTAAGACTCAATATTGTGTATTCTTAGTGTATGTGTAGAAAAATGTAGGTAGGGGAAAGGGACACTTAAAATTGTAAAACCTTAATTGTGACAAAATTTTGATGAATTTTCAGGATGCAAATAATGAGACCTTATGACTCTTTATATAAGGGCAGGACTAATTCTAAACAATCCAAATATTTATGGCCGTAACTTCCCAGTTTGTACTAGGGCATACTACTCCCAGTTAATTACAAATATGACTAAAAAATATTGGTAATGGTATTGTCAATCAATTGTTTATATTAAAAATTAATCCCACTTTGAGCAAGGACGTTTAAGGACATTTATTTGATTTTTAATATAATCTGTACTTTAGTTGAAAATGATAAACAATTTTCGCTGATTTAAATAAATATGAATCTCACTTACTTGCGCTGGTCTCTGTCTAGTTGGTTTTTGCGGTTGGCCAGAGAGAAGATCCTCAACTTACAGTCGGCAAACTGTGACCTGGTGAGCAGGATGTGAGGTATGAGCAGTGTCAGCCCTGCAAACAACATGTGGGACAGTCTCATCAATACCTATCATTCGCATTGTCAACACAATTATTTTTTGCTCATTTTTATCCTCTGAGTGTTTTGTTCAACAGTCTTTCTTTCTGCCTGCAATTTTTTTATATCATACCATTGACTATGTACACAAATGTGAATAGACCTCTCATCCAATGCATTTAGTTTGAGGCAAAAATTTGGAAGTTCGGTGTACGCAGCACCAGAGTCGCTGCCATCGATGTTGCTATCATTCAGCTAAATTTACAGTACTGCAAAAATACTTTACCAAAACATAAACATAACTTTTAGTTATAAAATGATTCATCCTTAGTTGAGAAGAGTGGTAATACTGATTTTATCTATCATATGTTACGTGTACTTCCAGTCGAGGAAGTTACTCTTATTTTTCGTTCAGTGCACAGAAAATTTATGGCGTGCCACCTGATTTGAAACGTAATTACCATATGTCTGGGGAGAGATTGAAATAGTGGTGTGTTTATCCTTGCTAATATCATTGACTATGTACACTAACGTGAATAGACCTCTCATCCAATGCATTTAGTTTGAGGCAAAAATTTGGAAGTTCGGTGGACGCCGCACCACAGTTGTTGCCATCGATGTTGTTGTTATTCAGCTGAATTTACAGTGCTGATAAAACATTTTATCAAAACATAAACATAACTTTCAGTTATAAAATGTTTCATCCTTGGTTTAGGAGAGTGGGAATACTGATTTATCTATCATATGTTACGTGTACTTCGATGGACGCCGCACGAGATCGCACCACCGTCAATATGCTTCACACACGCCTATGCTATGAGAAGTCTACTCACTTAGTGTACAAAGTCAATGCTAATATTCTAGTGGTTTTAGGCTTTCGTTTTTGTGTTGTTTTTGTTATGTAAAAACTGAAAGTCCACTGGACACTGAAAGTCCTCAAATTTAAATGGTTTTGGAGTCTAAATGTTTCATCAGAAGGAAGCTGAGCTTTTTATTATTGGTTTGTGATATAGATTTGTACTGTTGTATACAGTGTTTACAGGGTGTTTGTTATTCAGTGTCAAAGAATCAAGGTTTTATTATTATACATGCAAATTGCAACAAAAATACACAATGTAATTCCTATCTCACTCTGACTTTGAGAAAAAGTCATTTTTAGATTTATTCAAATTTCTTGACATTGTCCATGAAATCACATGTTTCTCAAGTTTTACTAATGTTATTGGTATTGCCACTTTTTGAGGCATTCTTAGAAGGAACACAAAATGTTCAAACAATTAGTATATTTCAAACTTTATTAAATTCTAAATGGTTCTAAATTTATATAATTTTTTCAGTCCCTGGTACATTAAACACATTGTACCAATAGGTTTGGGATTGAACGTATTCTCTACCCCTTTGATGTACCACTGTAATTTTGCCCAACAGAACAGAGTACCAACCTCCATCATCGTACAGCCACCACACGTCGACGAAGCCCTTCTCCTGTTTCCGCCGGAAGTGAGTGAGTTGTCGCATGATCGTGTTGGGGAGGGGCTCTCCCTCCGCACTCACATACATCTCGGAGCCGTCCTTCCCCTTGGCGGAGTCCTGCTTGGAGAGGGGCTCCAAGCTCTGGGCTGGGGCCGAGGCCTCGACGGGGGCTGTCTCCGGGGGCTCCACCTCCGTCTCCTCCTCTCCACCCTCTCCATCTCCCATCTCCTCTGCAACCAAGATAAATGGACCATTTTAGCGAATTTCCCTATAGGGAATACGCTATTACGGTAGTAGTCACGGTAAGATCTAAGCCCGGGACCATGATACTTTTTTGTTTTGAGGCCCCTAGAAGCCAAAAACACCGTTCGTTCAAATTGATATATATGTATATATATATATATATATATATATATATATATATATATATATATATATATATATATATATATCTATATATATATCTATATATATATATCTATGTGTCCGTGAACACGATAACTTTTGAACGGAACCTCCGATTTTGATGAAATTTGGTACAGGGGTGTAAGCCAGCATCTACTAGGTTGAGTTCGCGAACCAGAATGATCGGACCATTGGAACGGGGTTTTATGGGGTTTCAAAAGGGTTAAAAATGGGTTTTTGGCATTTTTCGACCTTAATTTTTAAAATTCAACAATTTTAACTGAAACCATTTAAAAGAGCTTAAAAAAACAAACAACTTGGTATTTTGAATTTTTATTTTAGCATAACTGGTTACGGGGAAAATAAAAATATGTGTTTTCCATGTTATTCTTATGGGAAATCAAGAAAAGCCTATATCTTGCTTATTTATTGACATAACTTAATCAAATTTGGTATGTACATTATCTACATAAGGTTTAACTTATACTTGCTTACAAAACCCATATGGCGGCAAACCTACATACTCACCCCCATGGGGTTTATGGGGAAAATAAACAGAACACCATAACCTTATAAAATTTGGTATGTACAATCACTAGGTAGGATTTAACTTATATTTACCAACTAAACCCATATTATGGCGGCAAACCTACATATTCTCATCCCCATGGATTTTATGGGGAAATAGAAAATATACCAAAATTCCATTGGAAATTCGCTGAGTACGCAGGTCTGCTGCGACGGGGGTATTTATTTTTATTTTTTTAAATAATGAAACTTTTTTCTGATTTAACTGTAATGTTTGTTGGAAATTATACATCAAAACGTGTTTCATTATAATTGATTAATGTCAGTATTTTCTCTGACGGACATAAGGCGTTAAATCGTCCCGGACATTCGCATGCTCCATCAAAAGATATCAGTATCGGAGTAGAGTTAGTGAAGTAATAAGCATGTAAAAGAATTTGGAGATGATTAGTTGAACTTTTTCAAGAGAAAGAATAAGATGAAAACAATATTTTAATCATTGTTCTTTTATTTCTGAGGATTCAAGTACTTGGGATGCCTCAAATAATGTTCGAGTGGTCAAGATACTTATACATTGGAACTATCCACTTATATATACCGGTACTCATTCTTATATCATTTTTATGTAACAAAAGTCCCGTACCGGCCGACTGGAGGGGATGCACTGCTGGTGGCAGTTGGACCGACACAGTAGCTCGATAAAGTCATAAAATTTAGGACTAAAAAACAAATAAAATTAAAATAAATAAATAAAATTAGGAATTTAGACATTTAATTTATTTTTTCCTGACTTTTTGCAAGACGGCGGAAGGTGCCGATCTTCTGGAAGTGTTTGTGCCATACCAGACCGACCTAGTGAGTGCACTCTCATAAAATTCAAACTCCTCTAAGATTTTAGTACTTTGAACTACTGTTTAATCTTAAATTTTTAGCAATATGTAACAAAGAACTAGCGGCTCGTGGCCCTCACGGCCTATGCGCCCCCACGGCGCGCCAAAGGGGTGCCGATTCTGGGGAGCAAGAAGGAAGGAGGAAGGCGGGCGCTTGAAAAACTAAACAAAAAGAGAAAAAAGACAGTTTTTGAGTTTTTATAGTGTAAGTAAATCGTTTTTTCTAAAACTATTTATTTTAATTAGGTCTTGTTTGTCTGATTTTTAAACTCTTATTTAGATCTAAGGAAGCGCCACCTTAAAGACTTGAGCACCCTCCCAAGATAGCGGTGCCTTCCTTGTTATGTAGGTGCCCTCCTAGGCTTGAGGTGCCCTCTTTTTAATGTGGGTGCCATTCTGTATGGCACCCCCTTTGCTTTAAAGAATCCTATCTCATATACAGGTGCCGCGGAGAGCCACACTACTTCCATTAAAGTTACGTGCACATTGAGGCAGCACGGTACGGTACAAAAACAGCAGTTTTTAGAGGAGGTGCTGCCGTCTGTATTCCTATTACGTACCTAGTTCGGCAAAAGATTGATTACTCCTCATTTGGTCCTCAACATCTTTTTTGTCGAGGGAGGAGATGATGACGACATCTTTGTCCTGCAGCAGAGCCGAGTAGTCCAGTCCATGGGGCATGCGGAGAATGGCCACTGCTAAGTAACTGTCCAGGGCAGAACTGGAAATGACACGGTAAGTGATCATACTGTATTAAAAAGTTTGCCAAGTGAGGAGAAGGTTTACATAAATGCTATAAAAGCTCTCTTTACAAAGCTAAATCCAGGGCGCTAAGCCATTGCAGCCCAGCTTCACTTGCACAATGCAGCCCAATCAATCCTTCGGGGGGAAAGCACTCAAAGGGCACTCATTGACTATATGTGAGTCATAGTCTGCAACTCCGCTCCACAGCGGCATGACTCGTCTTCTGTCATTCCCTATTTGTATTTCCAATAATTACATCTTCCCACACCAGTGCGGAATCGATTGAGAACGGTCCACTGCTTCCGAGGAAGATCCATACCACTTGCTGCTAAGGTTGGGTCAACAATTAAAAATTGATTCCGGCCTTGGAAAGAGTCCCAGGAGGAAGTCCAGTCGGTATGGATGGAAAAGTTTGTCTCCGTCAACTGGGATGCTGTCCGCAGTGGTGGTCTTCGGGACCTCAATCTGCCCGTCTCCTGGGGTAGGTAATCATGGATGGGTAGCTGTGGATTGGATACGATCTTATTATATTCCCTAGTAAGTGCCTCCCTTCGTCTTATTTCTTCAGGTGGAGCGATATTACACAGCACTGGGAGCCAGGGTACAGGTGTTGCCATGAGTGTACCACTTATGGCTCTCATAGTCATAAGTGGTACTCATGGCATGATTTTTTGTTTAATATTGCAGTGAATTTTTTTTATGTTAGCGAATTTCCCTATAGGGAATACGCTATTACGGTAGTAGTCACGGTAAGACCTAAGCCCGGAACCATGATACTTTTTCGTTTTGAGGTCCCTAGAAGCCAAAAACACCGTTCGTTCAAATTGATATATATGTATATATATATATATATATATATATATATATATATATATATCTATATATATATCTATGTGTCCGTGAACACGATAACTTTTGAACAGAACCTCCGATTTTGATGAAATTTGGTACAGGGGTGTAAGCCAGCATCTACTAGGTTGAGTTCGCGAACCAGAATGATCGGACCATTGGAACGGGGTTTTATGGGGTTTCAAAAGGGTTAAAAATGGGTTTTTGGCATTTTTCGACCTTAATTTTTAAAATTCAACAATTTTAACTGAAACCATTTAAAAGAGCTTAAAAAAACAAACAATTTGGTATTTTGAATTTTTATCTTAGCATAACTGGTTACGGGGAAGATAAAAAAATGTGTCTTCCATGTTATTCTTATGGGAAATCAAGAAAAGCCTATATTTGGCTTATTTATTGACATAACTTAATCAAATTTGGTATGTACATTATCTAGATAAGGTTTAACTTATACTTGCTTACAAAACCCATATGGCGGCAAACCTACATACTCACCCCCATGGGGTTTATGGAGAAAATAAACAGAACACCATAACCTTATAAAATTTGGTATGTACAATCACTAGGTAGGATTCAACTTATATTTACCAACTAAACCCATATTATGGCGGCAAACCTACATACTCTCATCCCCATGGATTTTATGGGGAAATAGAAAATATACCAAAATTCCATCGGAAATTCGCTGAGTACGCAGGTCTGCTGCCACGGGGGTATTTTTTATATTACAATGTGTTATGTGCTAGACAGGCTTTCAATTCAACTTCCCAAATTTCTGTAAGAAATCAAATAATCCACTTCACTCTAAAAGTATGGTAGTCTGTATTAAAATAGTCTTTAGTATGTCCCCGTCAAAACATCATAATATGCCTATGTCGTGGAAACTCACAAAAAATACAAATAAAATAAAAATTATCCTACCAAAGAAACATGGTATTTTATGGTATTGAAGTATTCTATGCCAAAGGTTATTTTTGTAGAAAAGTTTGATTTTGTTAGAAAAAATCATCTACAAAGTTGAACATATTTGAAAATACAGTAGATCTAGGTAGTTTTAATTTGAAATCCAATTCAAAACTAGATCTAGAATGTTTTTTTATTATATACTTATACTTATAGATTAATTCTAAAAAAAAAAATAATTGTCCTGGCAGCAATAATCATCGTATTGAGAGTTAATACGATGATGGGAGCATTCAAAACATTAGATCGTTTGAAGTTTGAAAGTTTATTACCCTGCCACACAGTCTTGAATTAAACAGGTGTAATACTCACTGTATGATGCCGAAGTACTGGTTGAGCTGCTCGCGCGGGCAGGTCTGCCAGTCGCTCTTGTAGCCCATCAGCACAGTGTTGGGCCGCAGCTTGCCAAGACCCGCGATCTGCATCAGCGACTGAGCCGCCGTCATGAAGCTGCCGCTCCCCTCCTCCGCGATGCTGATGAACGCTTTGATGCGGTGCTGCTCCAGCCACCGGTATGCCTTCTGGCCCAACGCTTCGTACACACGTTGCGAATGAGTACCCTGGGTTGAAAAATATAATGGTCTGAGGACTTTTAATGCCACTATAATGCGTTGATGACAAAGCTGAGCCTTTATAAGAAAACTAGCTGATCTGAGGCTGTAGATGTTTAAATTTGTCAAATCGCGTGGTCGTATATATTTTTTAAAACAAATAAGCAATTATTGTCTAGTTTAGTTAATATAGTTGTACAAATTGGATGGATAGTATAAAATTAAGAATTAAATAACTCTCAAATGAGTAACTTATCACCACCTTTTATGCCATAAAACTCTAGTTTTCAAAGGTACAGTTATTTGAAATCAAATTATTCTGTCCTTGTAAAAATAAAAATTAAATTTTATTTTCTAACGAATTAAAAACAGTAAAACACCCACATACTCAATTCCTGGTAACGCAAAATATCTACAATGCTTGACTGTGTATCACATGACTTACTATAATAAATACTTTTGGAGTTATTGTTTAATTTTAAGACGTAATTTATGTCGCTAGGTTTTGTTGCAACTACCGATTTTGTTGCTTCTCTGGACCACGAGCGTCATTGACAGACATTATTGCAGTTTGATATATTCTACCATTAGACATGATCCATTGCTTTTGTCCGACCGCTGTTGATATTTTGGAGAAACGGCGGGAGTAAAGTCATCTCCATGCTGCACGACTTTCACCAAACTTGACAGTGATTCAGTTCACATTAAAAAGAGTTTTTATGTAAACTTTACGATTTTAATATAAAAAAAAATTTTAACAAATTTGTTATTTCTAGTTACAGTAGACAAACTTATACTACATATATAAATAACAGGTCACTAACCTTTAACCGTCAACGATTCTTGTTGAATCACTTGAACACACTTCACTGGTGACTCGAGTTTCAGCCTTAAAAGGCCATTATCAAACCATGAAAGATTGTCTAAAGTTAAAAAAAAAGTGAAAGTTGCTTGTTAGTAACCTGTTATTTAAATCAATAAAATTATGGAGGGAAACCATGAATAAAATACATAATCCTTATTAGGTAACAGTATCGGATAATTAGTCTGATTGAGTATTAATTGTGTAAAAGCTTTTAACCCCGATTTCTTTGATTGGTTCTCCTAGGACAAATCAAATGTTTAAAATTAGAGGGTGTAATCAATATTTCATTTGATCTCAGTCAACCTGTTATCGTCTAAAATTTATAGCCATTCAGTGCTCTAATTGATATAAATCTATCGAGCTTCACCCCACCAGCTCGCCCTGTACCTTGACGATGTGGCCGAGCATGAGCAGTGAGTTGCCCTTGGTGACGAGGTGGGCGAAGTCAATGAGCGGCGGCCGAGCGCCCGGTAGTCCCGACAACACCAGCAGCTGTGGCCGGTAGTTCTTGACGTGCTCCTGCACCTTGTTGAGGTCCAGCGTAGACTTGAGCGCAAAGTTGTACGCCTGCGCCTGTGTCGACGAGCCCCAGTTCACCTCTGCGGGTAGACGTCAAGACTTATTTGATCTCATTCCAGTTTGTTTTTACAGCTTTGATAAAATATATCTCACCATGCTAATGACGGACAAAGACTAGTTCCTTTGAAAGAACCAAACCATGTACTGTAATAAAGTGGAAAATGGACCTTGTTGCCTAGATTATGTTGAAACAGTTTTGAATAGTAAACTTTTCATAATAAAAGTTCTAAAACGAACAGTTCATTGGTTGTATCTCACCTCGGTTGAATGAAATTTAAAACTATAAATTATATCTTCAATTCATACAAGTACCTGTATTTTTATTTAGTTTTATTTAGTTAAATAAAAATGGAACAAAACAATAAATAAATTGTAAATTATACACTTTTTGTTGTTTTTTTAGCCATATACACCCTTTATTTGGTGTATACCCTTTATTCAACATACTTGGCATTTTTGGTTAAAACTTTGCGGGTCTAGAGTTAAGCCTGGTTTACACTGGTCGAGTACAGCGAAAGAGTTACTTGGCCCAGTTACTAGACCCAGCTGTTGTTTTGTATAACTCGCCGATCTGTCTACACCAAGCGAGTTGGAGAGCGAGTGTCAACTCGCACACTGACTTGCCCGCTGTACTCGACCCGTGTAAACCAGGCTTTAGTAACAACAAATAAACAACATCTGATAATTTTGTGAGTGGTGGTGGTCAGTAATTCATCATAAAAATTAAATGCATACTTGAATGTTTAAAATGGTATGTCAACATAGCAAGTCAACAATCAAGAGATTCTATAAATCGATTTCTGGTATTTCCGTACATAAAAATTTGACTGTCACAGTGTTTTTAACTACATATTTGATAATAATACTTGGAGATTTTCCGATGCCAAACTGTGAACCACCCATAGTTTTTGAGAATATAATATTACTGGTATTGAACATAAGAAATATGTTTAATACTTGCCAGGCTTCCGATACGAGACATAAAGGTAGAGTGTGATCACGACAAAGAATGTGACGAGAGCTGTCCACCAGGAGATGAGGAACATAACAGCGATGCAGAGGAGAGTCCCGACCAGGCTCACCCACGCATTGTAGTACTGCCAACATTGGAACATTAGACATTCAGATAAAACAGTGTGTCCAACATAATGACACAAATACTGACATTTTGTATGAAGATTGATGTCAATCACATTTTTCAAAGAAGTCTATAGAAAACTGAATAGAGAAATACAAGCTACTTCTTTTAAGTAGGGTTCCTCTCAAAAAGATTCAGATGCATTTCTTTTATTAGAATATAACACTAAGGAATCGAAAAAATACATATCTTCCATCATAACAAATTATAGTTGGGGATATCCATATTTCAAATCAGTAACCTGAAGTGAATTACTTTAGCTTCTTTGGATTAACTGTCATGAATTTAATCAAGTTGCATATACAATATAGCAAAAGCAACATAATCTTTAATATTCAAAATTTATATTTAGAACAGTTGAAAACCAGCGAACCTTAGTAATATTACCTTGAAGGCAGGCCGCCATCCCGGACATTTTGATATTGAGGCATGGAACACAGAAAAGTTGATGAGAGCATAGGCAGCCAGGAAGAAATTTGACAGAAGAGGAGCAATTGCGTTCAGCTGGGCTGAAAACACAATGCAAATTGAAACTCTGCAACACTTAAAACTTTTATGTTGACAAATAGAACTAAATATTTTAAGGTGGGCTTGCAGTTTGATACCCTTAGTTTTAAAGTTTAAAATAATATTTATAACATCGGAATATTTATAGAGGCTCTAAAATTTAAGTTTTTAGTAGATTATTTTAGTGATTTAGTTGATTAGATAAGTATTGGAAAATTTAAACAAAACCCTATGAATTGCATGATTGACTATTAGTGTGTTTATTTTAAACTGGTAAGTGTATTCTAGGTACTTCTCACTAAAGTCACTGCAATTGTCAATACAGTCTTCCTCTCTTCATTTACAATTAGTTGGAAATTACCTTTAATAACTCAAACAAAAGCTTTGGCAATCTCAACGTTTTCATTTCATGTTAGTCCTGTTAAAAATTACAAAATGAAGAAATTTTACAAAGGAACTCCATTTATTCATTTCATTAATTCATTGGAACTCCACTCAAAAAATATTGGAAAAACAATGGGGATTTAGAAAATTACCAAATCAGGTATGAAAAAGAAAGAAAAATAAGTTACCAACCGATGAGAATGCAGCCAAAAGCGATGCCGGAAACAAGAATATATCCTCGAGCTGGGTCATTGTTGGCACCGTAGCCCTTGGCAAAAAACTCTATGTTGGGATACAGTTTGTCTTTCGCTAATGCCTGTGAAAAAGAATTTCATCTTAGGATAAGTACCACACACAAAAGTAAATCTGGTTCTAAGTCAAACCAAGCTTTTATATCTTTGTGGATGTTCTGGTTTTGTGAAATCATCATTAACAACTAAAATGGTGTTGGTAAAACATACCAATTCATCCGTTCCTTCAAGTAATTTACAAACTGTCACTCAATTTAATGATCACTTAGTAACAAATTGGCCGACACATATCTGTGGGTACTCGGTCTTTATCAAGTTTTTGGTAAAAGCCACAAAAGTGTGGCCATGTGTAAAATTGGTAAAAAATGGTATGTTTAAATTTGTCTCTCAATTTGCAATTTAGTCCAATTTTGTTTAGAGTCTATTGACAACATAAGTAATAAATAACTTCATTAACATAGATCTAACGAAATAAAACTGTATTTTTCCAGGAATAGGGAGTTGTAATGTATTGGAGAAGGTGTATCTCATGCTGTGAGATATATATTTAGATTACAAGTCTGAAAACACTAAGCTACGGTTGGACGTGTTTATTTTGTCAATAATCGTCTGCACTAGATGTCACATTGTCAATGGGTCAATCATGGATAACCATGACAAATTCAATAGTAGTGCCATGTCAGCTTAACGTATGCCTAGAAGTAGTTGCCATTCCAGACAATATATGAAGATGTGTGCATACGGTACCTGGAGCACCCGGGGGGCGCCGACCAGGCTGGCGATCGCGGAAGAGAGAGTCGCTGCGAAGCATCCACCATAGATGAGGGGGCCCCACACCGATGCCAGCTCCATCGCCTACAACATGGGGTTGGCGATGAAAAGTTAAAATTGTACCTTATGTAACAAAAAACACAGATACAAAGTTGAAATTGTACTACAAGTCAAGAAGAAGGAAATGATTAAATGAGGATTTACCTTTCGTCAAATCAGCTACAAATGGAGCTCCAAATTACGACTCCGGAGCTATACAACATGGATTTTAAGTAAATGATGCTGAGATTTATCCAATGACATCAAAATCTTAAAAATTGGTTGAAAACTGTAGATGGGATTCCTTGTATAAAAATCTGTCACATAAAGTATGTATAGATAAAGACAATCTATATTCAATGTTGATTTATCATGAACACATAATAATTACATTTTAAATTTCAAATAAGGCGCTCTGCTTCTTTAAAATGAGTATTGTAAAGAAGTAGAGATGCACTACCAAGAAGCATTGGTGTCTTAAAATGAAAGCATCAGAGTATCGTTATAATGAAAAGATATCAGAAAAAAATATTGGAAACAAATATTTCCTATATTGGAAAGTTATTACAGTAACTTGTAATGTTTATAATATATTCCAACTTGTCTCTACACAGTTTTGAATACCTCTAACAGTTACCTGATTGTCGTTCTGCAGTCCATATCTACACGTCCCGTTGCAGTCTCCGATTTGCTCGAACAGTTCTGTCCCTTTGAGCCCCTCAAGTTCGGCAATGATGGTCGCGTTCCCCACAGCATCCCTCAGCATGCAGCCTCCCATCATGAAGGCGTAACTGATGTAGGAAAAGAAGGTTGTGGCGATGGCCAGCAGTGTCCCCTTGGGAATGGCAGAGCTTGGGTCCTGCTCAGATAAAGTTGCATGAGTAACAAACTCGTAAATCTTTTATTGAAAAGACATTTATAACAGTGTTCAAAATGTTTTCTTAACCAACTGAAGCAATCAATGAAATAGTGTGTCAGGCAAGCAATTGTAAAATATAATTTGTTCACCTTGAGGTCACCTGAAAGATTGGCCCCTGCTACAATTCCCGTCACAGCAGGAAAGAAAACAGCAAATACAGAGAAGAAGTCATGTTCTACACCTTCAAAAGTTCGGTAGTCGGGACCCAGGTTTTGCTTGAACAACTCTACTGAAACAGAAAACTTCTTGTTTAGGGCATTTATTAGCACTTAATGAAGACCTATAAATATTTTTATTCATACCATGGTTCGTGAGGTAAATTCATACTGAGGTTCCTGATAAACAATCAAGTAGGTCTATTAGTGCAAGTGATAAGTGGCCTCATGTAGAATGTTGTAATAAGCCATGTACTGTATTTAAATCAGTTTTTCAAGTGGGGTCATTTTCTCTACCACAGGCATGGAAAAATCTAGGGCTGGGCAAGTTGGTTTTCAACTTATCATAAATTTTTACTTGTTTTTTATCAACCAAAGTATATGTAAAAATTTAAAAAAAGGCAGATAAAACAATTTTAGTCTATGTTAATAGTAAAATTAAAAATATGGTTTAGTGAGTATTTTCTAAGTAAAAGCTATTAGAGTACTTACAGTGATATCCAACAAATCCTTTAGCAACTTCAAGGTCATTTTTGGGCCCCAGGATGGTGCCTATGACAAAGTCTACCTGGGAAAATAGTAGCACCACCAGCAAGCACATCTGAGTCTGGAAAATGGGAAAATAATCTGTTGGCATGAAAAATAATCCGTACCCAAAGTGAGATTTTTAGGAAGGCAGTTCCATGTAAAGTATGATAAAGTAATTCAATTATAAATAATATAATGATAAAAAGTAATGCAATGAAAAAAGTATGACTGATGATTTAGTCACATTTTCCCTTACACCCTACGGTTGGGTTCCACAGCATCTTGCAGCCATTTTTCAGCTAATGTTCCAATCGCATGGTTTTTAGATTCTCATTCAAAATGACTACTCAAAAAGAAACCGCCCATTTTTTATAATTTCTTAAAATATTTGAACCCACAGGACGAAACAAATACTGTATATTGATTTATACCAAAACAATTCAAAATGACCAAATCTTACCCTGGTCACCCAGTCCATGCCGACGAAGGCGAGGATGAGAATGCCAACAAGAGTGATGGAGCCGACTAATCGTATGTCGTTGGTCCCATTGTCGAGGATGGATGTCCCGAACATCCTCATCACGTCCTGGACAGACTCGCAGAAGCCGACGATGTACATGGACACCGCCACAGAGTTGGCAAGCGTGAACATGAGCCCAATGGCTCCCCCAAACTCGGGGCCCAGCGACCGTGATATCATGTAGTAGATGCCTCCTATGTCACGGCAGAGCTGATGTTAGCGATACGTAGATCAATACTTGAACAAAATGACTATAAAAATCGGGAGGGGTGGTGTAGAGAATATTTAATAGTAGTTTTCATCACTATGAGGGACTTGGCTTTTTTCTGTGCGCAATAGTTTTAGAAATAACGATTAAGCACAGAAAAAACACTGTCCGGCAGAGTAATGAACGTTTTTCATTATACTGCAAAAATATACAAGTAATCTGATTTAAAGATAAATTAAATTAAATTTCATTAATCTGTTTACGTTCAATAGTTGACTTCCATCCTAATTTAAATATTTCTTCAAACAGCTGACATGTAAGTGGAATGAATGAAATTTCAAAATCTTATATTAAAAATGTAGTCTGCAAGTAGTTTTTTGTTTCCATTGGCCTTACTTGTTTTGTAATCGAACGATTTTTGCTTAAGAATATAACAACTGAAAAACGAATGAAAAAATGAACAAATGTTTTTTTGGTGCACCTTTAAAAGCCTACAGAAAATGCAAACTTTGCAACTTTGTTTAATAGTAAAATGTGAAGTGAGTTAGGCATTATTTATGAAATCAAGGGGAAAGGAGTGGGAGGGGGAGGCTTGGTGGTATGACAAGGAAGCATAAGTGTCAAAGCTTACAATTAATTTTAGAACAGTCATCATCGTTTGAACAACAAAAGGAAGAATTTTCATATGTTTTTGTGTTTGGAGAACAGAAAAATTCTGAAAAAATGTAAATTTGATCGTAAATACTAAAATCACTCGTTACAAAGATGGGCATGGCCTTCTTTGATTAATATATTTTTAAGTAGAACCATTTATTTATATTTTGTTTCATGGCAAAAGAGACTATTAGCCATAGTAGTGATGATTCTCTGACACAAATGAATGTTTCTTATGATATACACATGATAATAAAACTTAAAAATTAAACCAATATATTTTGATTCCTTTTGATTTATAGATAACAACAATAGATAACAAGATAACTCAATAATGAACATTGTTGCCATTTTAGTCATTAGGCTATTACAGTAATTAATGATGCTATTTAACAACAAGTCTATGTTATAGTGTAAAGACCAGAGTTTTGGAAAATTCGCTATCAAAACCTTAAAAAATTACAATGGCGTAAATATACCCACAGCACACACAAAAAAAAACTTTCTTTCAAATTAAGGTTTTTGAATAAACCAACGTCTGTAGTAATTGAACTGGGAAAGGCAACACTAGGTATTGATAATTTTAACAAACAAATCACTTCAACAAACTACAAACAAAAGTGGCAACCTTGAAAAAAGAGGTAGTAGGGTAAAATAATTTTTGAAAATATCTACATTAAATTCAATTTACGTCTTAACGTCTTAATGATTTCAGGAATGTAAAAATTGAATAACTAAGTGTATTACACTGTACTGCTTTTATTATACTGTGGGCATGATTTAAAATTAATAAAACTAAAAGGGTAAAAATTATGATGGGTCTTCAGGCACCCTAATGAAACAACAATTTAATTAGGAAGCTTCAGTCTTCACTCAGTTGAACATGCACATTGGTTCAACAATATTTAACTTCGCAATGTTGAAAAAGTACACATAGCATCCTGTTATTTAGTTCTGATCCAAGCAAGTTATCTGTCAGAATAAAGCAGAAGGAAAGATTGAGTACTTTGTCCTTCTTTAATATTTGAAAAGACTCTACCGACCTGCGAGGATCTCTCCATTAGTGCTTACGGCAGACATGGAGAGTGCCGTGAGGAGAGTTACGACATTGGCAAACAAGATCACCGAGACACCCTGCACTGAAACAGTCCATGCACATGCATCGTCATTCTGCGATCGGGCCCTGCAATCATGGCGCACACTGTATATACCTGTAGTTACCAGCACTGCGATCTAGGTGCGACTGGTGATACGGGTGGTTCATGGTTCTCCTATAAAGCGCATTATTTAAAATGGTTTCCATCCCACTCGTCAATAAAAAAGTTGTCAATCTCATTGGTCAGTTTATTAGGGTAAGTACAATAGGAGACATGATAGGCACCTTACTTTTGGAATTTCGGAGCGGATTTAATTAGATGTCCGTATTAAGCTTTCTGTCCCTACTAACTGGCTTTGTTTTTGTAAAGCTTTGAATAATATGTTTTGTATTTCTTAAGGGCATAGTAAAAAGGGCCTTGTTGTGAACGACATATTTTGAAGAAAATTTTTGTGCGCAAAAAAAACAAGTGTAAAGACAACTCACTTTATTTGTTAAAATGTGAAATTATACTTTTACTATGTTGGACTGGTGGATTAAAAAATAGTAAAATGCATTGGTTGCTGAATTATCTCGTAATTTCATCAGACCACTGGAAGTAAAAGGTTTGTACTGAGTGAGCTACAAGCAGGCACAAAATAATGGCATTGTCATCCTATTTTGGGTGCAAAAACTGTGAACAAATTAAAGTATAATTTTAGAAACTTAATATAACAAAATCCTGAAATAAACTGATCCCTAAATAATTAAATAAATCAGTTTTAACTTGTTATATTTGTTTATTACATTTTCTATTCACAAAACTGAATCATAATAACATTAATAAACAGTGGCTTTGAAAACAATAAATAAAACATATGTTTTAAAAGACAGATGTTATTTAATTGAAATTAAATCAATGTCAAAGTCCATCAGAATAAAAATAGAGGTGTTCAACATTTTCTTACATTCTCCCCCCTTTTTGCAATTGGGAGATTGCAAACCAACAGTTCATCTTCAGAGTATTTTTATAAGTCCAATTTGGTTGGCTTCTTTATTATTCTTCCTTTTTGGGTTAATTTTTGTTTCTCTTTTGTGACACTGCTCTTAACATCTACTTTCGAGTCTTGAGGTTCCAAACTAATATCAACAGAGTTAAAACTTGAACGATCGTTGGAAGATCCAACGTCAGCATTTTCAACCTTAGACACATCACATTGTGTAATACTTTCTTCATATTTACAAATATCTTCTTCTTTAACTGTAAAATTACTATTCTCAAAATGTTCAACATTTAAATTTGATTCAAAAGTACTAAATTCAGTGAAATTTATCTTACTTTCTTCAATTTTCTTAGAGGTTTGCTCATTAAAGGATTGAATGTTTAAAATATTGTCCCTATATTGAGCTCTTCATTATTTTGCCCTGAATCCAAAAATGGCGATTTGGTTATTGAAATTTTTCCTCAACACTTTGTATCCTCCGAGATGATGAAAATTCAAAACTTCCAAAATCATCATCAGACTCCTGACTACACCCTTCTTCCCCATGACCATTGGGTAATCCGGGAATTGGAGAAGTTTTAGTGTTTACTGATGTGATAGCTTGGGAAGCACCGAGTTCACAAGCAACACCTTGAAGCCGTCCATCACAAGAGTTATGTTTGAGCGTTCTCTCGTCATCACTGTGAGGGGTGGGAGACATGCCTTCACTATCGGGACACAGGCCTGAGTCGGTTGCTGAGTTGTCTTGTTCTCCTCTTGATTTGCTAGTATTCTGTTTCTCATCTTCTTTTTCTCTGTATGATATACATTCATTGTAATCTATTTCCTCTGCAGTATTGTGTAATCCAAACTCATCCTCTTCCTCTTCATCATCATCGTCAAAGGAATTCAGGGGTGGAGGGGTAGAAGAGAGTGTACTAGTTTGAAGTCGCCTCTCGGTTACATGCCTGTTTGAATCCAATAGAGGGTGTCCTTCAACCCATGGAAGATCGACAATGTAGCGGCCAGTCGAGTCCCTCGTTACTGTCTCCTCGAAGAAAGCCACGACTCTCTCATCTTTTTCTTTCTTTTGAAGCTGCTCACAAGGTTCCGTGATTCCCATAGTCTCAAACTCCCAAAACTGCTTCACATCCTGGGAAGACTGTAAAGCTATAAACATACATGACGAAAAGGAGGAATTCCCATTCGATGAACCAACAATTGTCCAGCCCAGTTGAGTTTTAATAGCTACAAGCTGGTCGTTTACTCTATGAAACTCGGAAGTGATAATTTGTGTCCATGTATCAGCACCTAACAACACATCAATACTAGTAGAATCTTCTTCACGCATGGTCGAAACATCACTCAAAAATATGTTTTCTTTCTCTAAGTGTTGAACTAAATTGTAGTTGCAAAACTTAGGTACCTGGTTACAAATAACTTGTTGTTCTATAACTTGTACATTGGTTCTAAAGTCGGAGTTTAGTGAAGTCAACACAATATCATAAGTCTTATGGTACTTAGGACTAGATTGTTTTCCCCCAAAGACTTCTTGCTGAATCAAAACCCTGTCATCACTTTTGAGTCCCATTTCAGTGACACAACGACTGGAAATAAAACTCCTCTGCGAACCTGAGTCACACAGTACTCTTACTTTTTTCAAAGTGCCACCACAATCAATGAAGGCAATCAAAGTCTCCAAGTAGGTTGTTTTGTTCTCATTGTCCACAGCAGCGCATGGACTTACTGTGCTTTGAATGGGACCTTTAGTCTTTTCAGTCGCACCTTTCACAACTGATTTATCAGTTGTCTGAACTTGTGGGCACAAAATTGCTAAGTGTTTGCCCATACAAATATGACATTTCACTTGCAGTTTACATTTCTGAGCCAAGTGCCCCCTTTTTAAACATCTCAGACATGCACCCTTTTTCTTAACCAGTTCAGTTCTCTCTGAGACTGTTTTATCAAAGATAGAAAAGCAATCAGGTGAGTTATGGGAAGGTTTTCCACAAAATATGCATAGATTCCTAGTTAAATTAGTATTAAAATCTTTGCGTACCTTCTGATGATTACCTTTTGAAGAGACTAGTACCGCTGCTGAAGGTGTGTTGGTCTTACACTTACCAAACCGCTGTGTTTTGGATGAGTCTTCTGTTATCTCACTGGATTTCACACCAAAACAGCCCTCACGCAATCGAAGTCTTTCCTCAGCTTCTACTTCAGTTTTTAAAAACTGTAGGAGTTCCTTTAAACAGATATCTGGTTCTTTAGTAGAGGCATTTTTATTTACACGATACCTTTCCCATATCTTGAAGACCGATTCAGGTATAGCTGTCTCAACAAGGGGAAATAACATGGCAGCATACTTTTCTTTTGTTACTCCCAATGACTCAAGAGCTCTCAGCTGGACTTCCAGCTTGTCATAAAGGCATGTGACTGACAAGTTATTAGTTCTACTTAAAACCAAAGATAAAAGTTCCCTGACATAATACTCAATAAGAAATTCATCTTTACCGTACCTAGATTTAAGTAGTTCGACTGCCTTAAAATAATTTTCTTTTGACGTGGGAAAACCCTCAATTAGTTTGTGAGCTGAGGATCCTGGTTTCATAGATTGTAATAAATACTCAAATTTGTCCTCATCCCTTACACTAATGTCATCATGAATTTTACTGAACTGAGACCAAAACCCTATCCAGTTTTTGAGCTCCCCATCAAATTTTTTAAGCTCTAGTTTTGGAAGACGTAATTTATTATAAAAAGTTTTATTGGAGCCATTTTCAGAAACTGAATCACTAACGGATTGCAGTTTTTGAATTTTCAAACTTATAGAATGATATTTACTTGAGTAATCCTTAGACCCCATAATCTCTTTCTCAATGTCTCCCTCTGTTACCCCTTCTTTACTCACAAGGCTTTGTAAAACCAATTCATTTAGAGAGCAAAGCTTTTCATATGTTGTGTTTAAATCATTAAACCGAGCTAAAATGGTTTCCAAATTTTCATCTTGTGTCAATAGGTTCTCAATTGTGTTTACCTCCTTAGTAAATACTGACCTGTAGGCTCTTCTTTGTAGTTCTGTCATATTTAATATTTATTACCTTTTGAAATATGACTTTCTCAATTAAATTAAGTCCTGTGTGTACGGTCGCCACTAATATAACAAAATCCTGAAATAAACTGATCCCTAAATAATTAAATAAATCAGTTTTAACTTGTTATATTTGTTTATTACATTTTCTATTCACAAAACTGAATCATAATAACATTAATAAACAGTGGCTTTGAAAACAATAAATAAAACATATGTTTTAAAAGACAGATGTTATTTAATTGAAATTAAATCAATGTCAAAGTCCATCAGAATAAAAATAGAGGTGTTCAACATTTTCTTACACTTAACACAATACTAAAAATCGTAAAACAGCCAAATCAAAATTGTGTGGTGCACCTTATAAAACTGAAAAAAACAACTTTTAAGCAATAAAAATTAGCATGGTAGACACAAAATATTCACTGCAAGAAAAAAATACTGCAGCCATCCAAATATTTAAGCCAAAAAGCAATAAAAAGCGGTGCAGCACATATGTGACGTATTGGTACCTCCTTCGATCAGCCCATTCGTGCTGACTGCTGACATGGAGAGAGTCGTGAACAGAGTTACGATGTTGGCCAAACATATGACCGCAACACCCCACCCTACAACCACCCGGATTACACTCGAGTAACTGTTACGAGTAACAGGTTCAGTGAAACATTATTGCATTGTAGTGACTGTTAAATAATGGTTAGACTTAGATGACTGCAATTTATGATCATTTTGTCCTATGGTACACACTTTTATGAATACATCTTTATAAAAATAATGTTACTGTAATACAATGAATTCCTATGTGGATAGTTCTAATTAACATTAAATTCCATTCAGTTGCTAAAATTTTTTATTAATAACTGGAAAATGCTGAAAGCGAATCTGTAAAATCCTGCAGCATTATTTTGGTGGTAAATGTTTTAAGGGAGCGCTTCCACTCCACTCAATAATTTACTGAGTGGGGAGGTAATAGAACTTTTCATGAAATCATAGAGGGTAATAGGGAAGCATCATATTTCTTCATAAAATTTTGCAAATATCAAATTTTACATATCGTAATGTGAATAAGGTTGTTTGAAAAATGAAATCCAAGGAAGCAATCCAGTGATCTAATATGCAGTTCTCACATAACTTGACACTGGTAACTGACACATGAGAGAGCCACTGGACATTGTGGTTAACCTCACTCTTACCCAAGTGTATCTCGTTACAATTATATGACAATCAAATTTAACTTAACTTTTAATAGACTAGCTAAATCTCCAATTCAGCCCTTTTTTTATTCTTTAGTTTCAAAGTGTCCTGCATCAATTTTAAACATTGCTGTTTGTATAACTTTAATTTAGAAGATATTGTTAATTTTCCTGCACCTAGGACTTTTATACTATATTTTGTAAAAAAATCAGTTTTTTTAGAGGTAGCTCATGTTTTTAATTTTTATCAGACTCAAATGAAGTTATCCAAATCTAATTTTGTATAACATCCTCTATTTTGTTCTGTTCAAACCAGGATTGATAAATAGTATTTTTCGTCACAAGGGCCGAAAGTGGCATTTTGCCGGCCCAGAGATCGTGTTTTTTAAGTTCGAGACGAAGTTGAGAACTTGAAATGATCGAGGGTTGGCAAAACACTTTCGGCCCGAGTTATGAACGATATTATTCATCACACTACACAATTCAATAAATTCTAAACAAGTGAAAAAAATACTTTTTCGTTCATAACAAACAAAAAGTAACCTCAACTTCAACTAACCTAGCGAGATGTACCGCTCGAGTTTCTGGTTGCTAGGCAACCACTTCATATTAGCTAAGGCCACCAAAACTAATACTCTAACGGTAAGTGACTAAAGCTGATTCCCAATGCAAACACTATTATTTTATCTACGTCATACATATTTAACAGTTACTATCAGCTTAACTAATAACTACGTCACTGATTTGTTATTTGTTGTTGTTGTTGTTAAATACCTTCTAATATTCTAGATTTCTCTGCTACCGTTTCCATTACCGCCCTAGGCCGGAAAATTTTGCCGGCCTAGGCCGGCAAAACAGGTGTTTCGCTGGTAGAAGTGAGGTTCGAAAACAGGTGATATCGATGTAGTGTGATGATAAAGCTTTTTTGTAGGACCTATTTCATCACATTAAAAATTGATGCAAACAATCCTTACCAACACCTGCCTGTCCGATAACCCAGGACAACCGAAGGAACAACATTACTCCCCAGATGTTGAGAAGACATCTCATCTGAAAATAATTGACACTTTTAGGAAATCGACCGATTTATATGGTTTCTTTGTGGTTCTATATGGTTTCTACAGTATATGGTTCTTTTGTGTTTATATGGTTAAATGGTTATCCATTTTTTGTGCTAGATTTTATCCTACAAAATTGATTAGCAGCATTATTTTGTTGGTGTTAGCCCATTCATTTGTACCTCGACATTCCATCTTTGATTAGTCTTTGGTAGGAGGTTTGGATAATCTCTAGTACTACCAAACATTTAGGCGTAACTTCAGTATAATGTTTTGCTTTATGTGGATCTTTAATGCATTTAATAGGCCAACATCATCTTCTGTATTATCTTGTTTTCTGATGCCTCATATAAAAGGTCATATATTTCTTTATTTAGGAAACATATTTTATGAATAATTGATTTATTCTAATTGTATTTATAAAGACTATGGGAAGCTACCTTATTCAATGTACTTTTCTAGTAGTAAAAAACAAATTCACCATAAAAACAATAAATAGTAGTAAAAGTAATAAAAAAATTGTTACTTACGTAAACTCCTTCGATCCATCCGAATTTGATAACCTTCCCTTTTTTCTGATCAGCTTTGCCGATAATACTGTAACTACTCTGCCTTCTTTTAGCCTGTAATAAAACATTTATTCTTTATCATTTGTTTATTTTTGAACATAGTGTACAGAGTGGGCGAAAAACAATACTCACTGTTGGGATAGATAATTAACACAGCAGTTTTGGGTATAAAATAATATTGTTCAAACATTTTCACATTTTTGACGATGCTTACCCAACAATGTAAAAGTATGCTGATGTTCGTTCGTCATCTGCATGTGAATACCTTTAATTTAAGACATAAACCATGAAAATTGGTGAATGGAACCGCCAGACAAGTTTATTCGTTCACTTTGCTCACTCGCCAGACCAGAGGGTGCTGCATTTGGTAATTTTTTTAAACCACAGGTTGGTTTATTTTATCTACAGTTATCAGCTGATTTTTGTTCGATATAAAAATCTCCATAAGGATAACATGGGATCTTTGAAGGGCTCTAGCGCGAAAACTGGATTTTTCTCAGCTTTGGGACCAGCTCCAATTGATTTCTGGTGGCCAAAACCAATATATTGGTTTTAATTTTTGGTATTGGTTTTTTAATTATTGGTTATTATAAAAACTCTATAACATATAAAAATAGAAAAAAATATATATTGTAAGTTTTAATATGTTAATAAGATAAACAATTTATTTTAGTTCGTAGATGTAGAATGAAATGTTTAACAACAGTTTCAGTGCAGAGCACGACCTGAGTGGGTAACTGGCTCATTGTGACAATGACCAAGGCAGCCTACACAGGCGGCACAACACTGGGGCTACTGTACAAGTGTACAGGACACTACACTAGAGGTGGCCTTGGTTAGTACCTGGCCTGGTGTGTCATCTGACTTGTTACTCTACAAGGTAACGTAGTATAGACTACGTACGACCTACAGCAAATCTAAAACACATACACAAGCATTGTTGATTGATACGTCTCGTCTTTTGGCCAGAACTTCCGACAACGTCACTTAATTAGCTTTAAGCGCTGACGATGTTATCAAAAACCAAGCATATATGGCATTATCAAAAATGTTATTAATTTAGTGAAAATTGTATTAGCATAGATCTTATCCAACTGTAAAAAAAATTAAAAAAAATTAAAAAACTGATGTAAATTAGTCTAAGTAGTTGGGTACGATAATAGAAGGGATGGTTTTCCCACGATATAACTTTGTCTATCACGATATAACTTTGTTGTGTAGTGGTGACGCTGGGACCAGTCGTAGTACTTATCCAAAACACTTCTGCAAAAAGTGTAGACGTAGATGTCTGCTGCTGAATATGACATACAAAGAAATTTCGTACTGTAGGCTCTCTACAGCTTAGAAATGAGTACATATTAATGCAAATTATATCAAAGGAAACCTGCAATTTTAACCACAATATAGTTAATTCACACTATGTAGGCAACTCAGTTCATTTTAATTATTTAAATATTTAATAATACATTTCGACCTCAAGTACCCTATAACATTACTTATCCTTAATTTTTCCATGGAAGTTCTCTGCTTGAGACTAGATTCACAGTATTCACACCTATATCTGTGAGAGGATAAGAGGAGGCCCTTAAGTGGATCCTCGCGGCATTAGCATTACAATATGGAAAGAATCTCGTGAGAATACTTAATATAGACATTCAACATTCCCAGTATTGACGTTATATACAGATATATATTTTTCCTCTTGGCAATTTCAAAATGTTTTGACTGTTGGCTGAGAAAACAGTGTTTTTCTACTGAATCTTATTCCTTCATAAAAATGAAACTTACTGGAGCATGTTTGGTAATAAAATGCTCATAACCTTTTTGTCTTACGAACTACTCAGACAATTTATTTTTAATAAAAGTTAATTACATGCTTTATAAGACATAGGCCCATTACCTTCTTTTACCTCTTCACTTGCATCGTTCTTGTTCTTAAAATATGGACTATATGACTATATACTGGATTGTACTGATGTTTACAATTAAAAAAAAAGTCAAATTAAAATCTTTTCAATATTAAACACCGTATCTGAAGAAATATGGAGAGTTTTTGAGCCATACTTATGCATAGTCTCATCGAAGGACAAAGTTGTTATAGGTTGAGGGTGGGAACATTGCCATAGTCATTTTTACTGTGGAATTTTTACCGTGGAATTTAGAACAAAGACGGATTTTAAAACTGCTTATGTGAGTGATTTTCGGGTTTTTTCGTCGATTAGTTATCCTATTGAAATTATCTTGTCTTCTACAAGCCACATTGATCTGTACATTAATAGTCAAAACATAATTTTAGAGATTTGACGGAACTATTTAAAAGGCAATTTTCCAACAACCCAACATAAGAGAGCGCTTACGAAAGAAATTCAAGAAAGAAGGGATCAACTGACCGATGTCCTTGGAGGGGCAATCGTCAATCGTCACCCACTGTCATTCATCTGACTTAACGTACGTTGGCCAGAGTGGATAATGGCAATACGAGGATGGAGGCAATCTGAGGTGCTTCCTCTGCCCCGAGCCAATCACCAGCGAGATAGATAATACACCGGTCAACTGCGCCGTCGTCGCGTCGTCGAACCGTTGGCTAACAATAAAATAAAACCATCGTCCAGGTAGTTGTATTGCTTCTGGGTAGCACTTTAACTAATTGACAATGCTTAAATATAGGGCCCCCACTCTCCGTCGCTTTTCATATACACTTTACTCGAGAAAAGCGTGACAACTTAAACTTGGTGAATTGGCGAGAAATTCCACTTTTGGAGGTTTAATCACGTATTGGAACCAACTATGGGTCATCACATCTAAAATTTAATACGTTCGCAAAAACTAAGTAGCCTACTATAACTTTTCAACATCACGAAGACATTTTAACATGAAAGCGAAACATAGTATCGATTCTGAATTTACTGAAAACATATGGGCCTAGTGAGGAATTGGGACAGTCATGCCAATCCTTTTAGTATCTTATTCATAAAGTAGGCCTAACTAGCGACAAAGAGGAGTGGGGCTTCCACAATCATTTACCAAACCAAGAGTTCTCCGGTCTAGAAAAAGAACAACAAACTATCTAACTGGCAGTACTGTTTGCATACAGACGATAGGACGTTGTTTAAAGTGTGTAAAACCACTGTTTCCGACATGATAACGTAATCTTTGCAGTAAGTCAAGTGAAAAGGTTGAAATTCCCCAACTAACGTACATGCATGTACAGCGATCTCCATCGATATAGTGGTAAAAAACTTTTAAGAATGTTTTATGATTTGTGAATTTAAATTAAAGAAAACATTTCTGTGAATCCGTGCTGTTGGACTACAATTTTTTGTTGAATTGATCTTTCGCATGCTTTTCTATAAGGGTATTTTATTGATGTATTTATAATCATCTAATGCCTACTTGGTATAGTATGTTGCTCAATGACTTCATTCCCGCAAAAAGCATCAATTTGGTTTTTTTAAACTATAATTGATAGCTGAATTTTTATAGGAACAGAACGGAAACCTTGTTTTATGCCTGAAAAAACTTTATGTGTACATTCAACCCACTCAAAGATGGCGTGAATAGCTAAAATAGGCCTAAGAAAGCTCTAAGTTCAGGAGACAAAATATTTAATATGGGGAATTGTTATAGCGTTGTCTCTTTTGTTAGGCATACGACTTGAAGTTACCATGGGGTAGGGAAAAAGATATTCAAGCGGGAAAAAATGGCGTAAACCACTTGATCATACAAAATGCAAGATCTCTAAAGGCAATATTATGACAAGGCAAACTAGATTTGTTTAGCCTATCTAACCCATAGTTTTTTACGAACCCTATCAGAGAAAAAAAACAATACAAACAATTTTTACAAATTGCATCGCTTCGTAATTTTATTTTCCTCGTAAAATACACATAAAGGCATTTACAGGACGCTTTGAAAATATGATTTTAAAGTTGTATTTTTAGCCATGATTACGAGTAATTTACAACCACGAGGCTACTGTGGAGATGTTTAGGCCTACCCCTTAGGACATAGATTACCCGTTAGGAATAAGATATAAATTAGTAAGTTGTATTGAACTTAACGACTTTTAAAACTCGTATATCAACAATCGTAAAATTATTTTGAATCTCTTAATAGGTCCTGACGATATAAACAATACCAAATAATTAAAATTTTCTTGTAAGTACAGTATACAATTTTTCGTAATAACATATCGCTGCTGGAACATTATTTTTATTAATTTCTCAAACAAAATAGCGTTAATATAAATTTATTAAACTACAAAATTACCGTCTTAAGAAAATCAATGGTGCTTAACACAATTTCTGTAACCTAAGACCGTTATTCAAATACATTACTAGAAGGGGGGACAAAGGAGAGCTGATGTGATTATTGCGCTTCAGCTTAGTCTTATTGACCGTTTAGTTGCGTAACATTTGTAGGGCCATTCCACGGTTCGGCACACACCTCCCACCTTTCCCTTATCAGTCAACACCTCCATAAAACATGCTGCTTTATATGGGAAATTATCGCTATGACTGGTAACACCTATTTGATTTATTTCCAAATCTTGAGGAGTTTAACATATTTTGACAACCACAGTAGATTAACAGACAGGTTTCGTCTTTGAGAGTTTACAGTTTACAAATAATCTATGCTAGTATGAAAGGTTATATTGCATTACATTACATTAGGAGTAGACAATTATGTAGTGATCTAACTTTTACAGATAACGAGAAAACGTAAAAAAGTTCGGTAATGAAAGAGATGGAGGATATATTATTCTTATCATTCTCATCCTTCTTAATCCTGTTTCGCAATAGAATAATAATTTAATACATGACCTGGCGAAATTGGATGGATCAACACTAATCTAAACTTACATGATGATCAATGTTACTTATTTACAATCAGTGTTTAAATCCTTTTGAAAATCGACCAAAGTCCACGAAACAATACAGCCACAACTTTCTCATGCACTTCTTGCTCTTATCCACAGTCATCCCTTGACCACATACCTTCCCGCTTACATCCCAAAATGCGTGGTATTAAGATTAACTAAGCGAATCAATGGATAATTTAATCTCAAAAGATTGATCACCTTTTGTGGATTTGTTTTGTTTCTAGCTAGTTAAAAACCTCATAATAAACATGAGTTCGTCAACATAAAAATATTCGAGTTTCATCAATCGAACCTCATATCTACCGATAATAGGCAAATGCCCTTGAATAAAATAGTTTAAAATACCTGGATTTCTGTCAAGTAATCATGTAGTTTTGTTGACTACCAATGGTTTCAAGCACTTACATGCTCATTTTCAAGTCTTGGAACACCGAGCTTATGTCATGATTACATAAATGTCACGACTCATCACCCGCCGGCGATCATTCGCATGTTCCGATGACTGGCCAGTTCGGTGTTTTTAAATCAATGTTTAATGTATTGTTTTCGTGTTAAATGTTACTTTTTATTTTATGACGATTGACCTACATTTATGTAATCATGACATAAGCTTGGTGTTTCAAGACTTGAAAACGAGCATGTAGGTGCTTGAACCCATTGGTAGTCAACAAAACTACAGGATCACTTGGCAGAAATCCATGTATTTTTAACTATTTGATTTATATTAAGTGGTCCGGATGCTATTCCACAATGTAATACTCTTAGCACAAACTAAGCAAAACAAAATAAATTTGTTTTCTATATCAATAAAAATTAGTTTGTAATCACATTCACTCTATATCGAAATATTAAAATTACATTTATTTACCCATCAGGAGGGGGTGACCCAATTTCCAACAATTACCAACATCTATTGTGATTCTTCGGAAACCCTGAAATATATATTTTGATTCTACGTAAAAGCTAAGGAAAAGGGGTTAAAATAATAATAGTCTAAAAGTGCATGTAAAATTGTGACAGTAAAAAATTCAGCCCACTCAGTTTTACAAAGAACATTATAACTTTTAATTTAACTAGCAAGAGTTTTTCGGGAATGTTAAGACACACGTCATATACAACACGCAATCACACCCGTAACATGGCAACTCCAGCAGTGTCTGTAGTTCGCAACCTGCACGAAGCACTACAACAGTCGCTTCGTTTCAGATTATACTTTTCAAAAGCCCCGCTGGCGCTGCCGCTGTACTCAAGTCATTTTTATAACTCCACGCCATCATCCAATCATTCTATCTGTTCTACAAGCCGCTCTTAGTGGTCCATCCTTCCTACCCTTTCCTTCCTCCTCGGACTTCAGACCTCTATTTGCCGACAATAAACAGACGTTATTTGTAATTGTACAGAGTGGAAGGAAGTGTGGTGTAGATAAATGTTTTGCTACGAATGATTGGTTAGAATTTCGCCAATCAATCACAATTTTAATAGACCTCAATGAGAAAAGTTGGTATTTAGGGTAAAACCACATGTTAACTTTGAGTGGAAGTTTAAAATTGCAATTTTTTGTTATGTACTAAGTATATGTTGGATTTTCTTCATAAAAAAATGGTTTATGTCGGCAAATGACGTGCATGAACTTCGATTCTATTTGAGATACTATTTTAAGAATTGCTTTATAAATTAATTAAAGAAACAAGTAATTCCATTGAGGTTATTACATTGCTTTACTTTCTGTTTTATTTCACTCAACCCTTTTCGAGGGACTTCCCTTAACACAAACTACTCATAATAACGAACTAAGTTATAACTTACAGCAATAAATCTGAAATTATGTTGTTGTTGGATACAGCTGGTGAATACGGAAACTCCGGCCGAACCGCTACGACTCTAAGGCCGGTTCCGGCGGTTCCTACGTGGGCGACAGATGCGACGCGACGAGAGCGACAAAATTTCAAACCAATGTATAAGCATTGGAGCGTTCTTACCGGGCGACAAGAGCGATGCTTTGGCAGCGTGTGCTGCGAGCGTTGCGAGCGTATTTACCGCATTAGTATGCGGTAATGGGGAATTTTCACAAAACCCTGGAATGACGAGATATTGAAGGAAATTAATGTCTGAGAAACGGAACACGAAACATAGAGTTTCCATGTCCTAGTTTGACATCAACAACCCTCTTGAGTCGTGAACATGAATAAATCATGAAGGGAAGAAGAATTTGTTATAGTGGAGAGACAAAAGACTTGGCTCGTGTTATGACAACTTAGTTTGCTGCACCAAATGTCAATTTCGCAACTAATATCAAAATGTCTTAAAATTGTCTTTATATAGTACTTTAATATTAAAGTGTTGAAGAATAAGCCGAATTTCTGGAGAGGAGGGCATTTAAGTTTCCCTGTTCCTACGTCTAGCCAGTTCCGTCCAGCCCCACGGTGAGGGAGGTTGAAGGTAAGGCGAGGGTAGGAAGCCACTGACACCACTCTGATGTAGAACACATATACAAGTGTCTGGAGAGGAGGGTATTTCAGCTTCCTCGTCACTCCGTCTAGCCAGTTCCGTCCAGCCCCACGGTGAGGGAGGTTGAAGGTAAGGCGAGGGTAGGAAGCCACTGACACCACTCTGATGTAGAACACATATACAAGTGTCTGGAGAGGAGGGTATTTCAGCTTCCTCGTCACTCCGTCTAGCCAGTTCCGTCCAGCCCCACGGCGAGGGAGGTTGAAGGTAAGGCGAGGGTAGGAAGCCACTGACACCACTCTGATGTAGAACACATATACAAGTGTCTGGAGAGGAGGGTATTTCAGCTTCCTCGTCACTCCGTCTAGCCAGTTCCGTCCAGCCCCACGGTGAGGGAGGTTGAAGGTAAGGCGAGGGTAGGAAGCCACTGACACCACTCTGATGTAGAACACATATACAAGTGTCTGGAGAGGAGGGTATTTCAGCTTCCTCGTCACTCCGTCTAGCCAGTTCCGTCCAGCCCCACGGCGAGGGAGGTTGAAGGTAAGGCGAGGGTAGGAAGCCACTGACAACACTCTGATGTAGAACACATATACAAGTGTCTGGAGAGGAGGGTATTTCAGTTTCCTCGTCACTCCGTCTAGCCAGTTCCGTCCAGCCCCACGGTGAGGGAGGTTGAAGGTAAGGCGAGGGTAGGAAGCCACTGACACCACTCTGATGTAGAACACATATACAAGTGTCTGGAGAGGAGGGTATTTCAGTTTCCTCGTCACTCCGTCTAGCCAGTTCGGTCCAGCCCCACGGTGAGGGAGGTTGAAGGTAAGGCGAGGGTAGGAAGCCACTGACACCACTCTGATGTAGAACACATATACAAGTGTCTGGAGAGGAGGGTATTTCAGTTTCCTCGTCACTCCGTCTAGCCAGTTCCGTCCAGCCCCACGGTGAGGGAGGTTGAAGGTAAGGCGAGGGTAGGAAGCCACTGACACCACTCTGATGTAGAACACATATACAAGTGTCTGGAGAGGAGGGTATTTCAGCTTCCTCGTCACTCCGTCTAGCCAGTTCGGTCCAGCCCCACGGCGAGGGAGGTTGAAGGTAAGGCGAGGGTAGGAAGCCACTGACAACACTCTGATGTAGAACACATATACAAGTGTCTGGAGAGGAGGGTATTTCAGTTTCCTCGTCACTCCGTCTAGCCAGTTCGGTCCAGCCCCACGGTGAGGGAGGTTGAAGGTAAGGCGAGGGTAGGAAGCCACTGACACCACTCTGATGTAGAACACATATACAAGTGTCTGGAGAGGAGGGTATTTCAGCTTCCTCGTCACTCCGTCTAGCCAGTTCCGTCCAGTCCCACGGCGAGGGAGGTTGAAGGTAAGGCGAGGGTAGGAAGCCACTGACACCACTCTGATGTAGAACACATATACAAGTGTCTGGAGAGGAGGGTATTTCAGCTTCCTCGTCACTCCGTCTAGCCAGTTCCGTCCAGCCCCACGGCGAGGGAGGTTGAAGGTAAGGCGAGGGTAGGAAGCCACTGACACCACTCTGATGTAGACCACATATACAAGTGTCTGGAGAGGAGAGTATTTCAGCTTCCTCGTCACTCCGTCTAGCCAGTTCCGTCCAGCCCCACGGCGAGGGAGGTTGAAGGTAAGGCGAGGGTAGGAAGCCACTGACAACACTCTGATGTAGAACACATATACAAGTGTCTGGAGAGGAGGGTATTTCATTCCTCGTCACTCCGTCTAGCCAGTTCGGTCCAGCCCCACGGTGAGGGAGGTTGAAGGTAAGGCGAGGGTAGGAAGCCACTGACACCACTCTGATGTAGAACACATATACAAGTGTCTGGAGAGGAGGGTATTTCAGCTTCCTCGTCACTCCGTCTAGCCAGTTCCGTCCAGCCCCACGGCGAGGGAGGTTGAAGGTAAGGCGAGGGTAGGAAGCCACTGACAACACTCTGATGTAGAACACATATACAAGTGTCTGGAGAGGAGGGTATTTCAGCTTCCTCGTCACTCCGTCTAGCCAGTTCCGTCCAGCCCCACGGCGAGGGAGGTTGAAGGTAGGCGAGGGTAGGAAGCCACTGACAACACTCTGATGTAGAACACATATACAAGTGTCTGGAGAGGAGGGTATTTCAGCTTCCTCGTCACTCCGTCTAGCCAGTTCCGTCCAGCCCCACGGCGAGGGAGGTTGAAGGTAAGGCGAGGGTAGGAAGCCACTGACAACACTCTGATGTAGAACACATATACAAGTGTCTGGAGAGGAGGGTATTTCAGCTTCCTCGTCACTCCGTCTAGCCAGTTCCGTCCAGCCCCACGGCGAGGGAGGTTGAAGGTAAGGCGAGGGTAGGAAGCCACTGACACCACTCTGATGTAGAACACATATACAAGTGTCTGGAGAGGAGGGTATTTCAGTTTCCTCGTCACTCCGTCTAGCCAGTTCCGTCCAGCCCCACGGTGAGGGAGGTTGAAGGTAAGGCGAGGGTAGGAAGCCACTGACACCACTCTGATGTAGAACACATATACAAGTGTCTGGAGAGGAGGGTATTTCAGCTTCCTCGTCACTCCGTCTAGCCAGTTCGGTCCAGCCCCACGGCGAGGGAGGTTGAAGGTAAGGCGAGGGTAGGAAGCCACTGACAACACTCTGATGTAGAACACATATACAAGTGTCTGGAGAGGAGGGTATTTCAGTTTCCTCGTCACTCCGTCTAGCCAGTTCGGTCCAGCCCCACGGTGAGGGAGGTTGAAGGTAAGGCGAGGGTAGGAAAGCCACTGACACCACTCTGATGTAGAACACATATACAAGTGTCTGGAGAGGAGGGTATTTCAGCTTCCTCGTCACTCGTCTAGCCAGTTCCGTCCAGCCCCACGGCGAGGGAGGTTGAAGGTAAGGCGAGGGTAGGAAGCCACTGACACCACTCTGATGTAGAACACATATACAAGTGTCTGGAGAGGAGGGTATTTCAGCTTCCTCGTCACTCCGTCTAGCCAGTTCCGTCCAGCCCCACGGTGAGGGAGGTGAAGGTAAGGCGAGGGTAGGAAGCCACTGACACCACTCTGATGTAGAACACATATACAAGTGTCTGGAGAGGAGGGTATTTCAGCTTCCTCGTCACTCCCGTCTAGCCAGTTCCGTCCAGCCCCACGGCGAGGGAGGTTGAAGGTAAGGCGAGGGTAGGAAGCCACTGACACCACTCTGATGTAGAACACATATACAAGTGTCTGGAGAGGAGGGTATTTCAGCTTCCTCGTCACTCCGTCTAGCCAGTTCCGTCCAGCCCCACGGCGAGGGAGGTTGAAGGTAAGGCGAGGGTAGGAAGCCACTGACACCACTCTGATGTAGAACACATATACAAGTGTCTGGAGAGGAGGGTATTTCAGCTTCCTCGTCACTCCGTCTAGCCAGTTCGGTCCAGCCCCACGGTGAGGGAGGTTGAAGGTAAGGCGAGGGTAGGAAGCCACTGACACCACTCTGATGTAGAACACATATACAAGTGTCTGGAGAGGAGGGTATTTCAGCTTCCTCGTCACTCCGTCTAGCCAGTTCGGTCCAGCCCCACGGTGAGGGAGGTTGAAGGTAAGGCGAGGGTAGGAAGCCACTGACACACTCTGATGTAGAACACATATACAAGTGTCTGGAGAGGAGGGTATTTCAGCTTCCTCGTCACTCCGTCTAGCCAGTTCCGTCCAGCCCCACGGTGAGGGAGGTTGAAGGTAAGGCGAGGGTAGGAAGCCACTGACACCACTCTGATGTAGAACACATATACAAGTGTCTGGAGAGGAGGGTATTTCAGCTTCCTCGTCACTCCGTCTAGCCAGTTCGGTCCAGCCCACGGTGAGGGAGGTTGAAGGTAAGGCGAGGGTAGGAAGCCACTGACACCACTCTGATGTAGAACACATATACAAGTGTCTGGAGAGGAGGGTATTTCAGCTTCCTCGTCACTCCGTCTAGCCAGTTCCGTCCAGCCCCACGGGCGAGGGAGGTTGAAGTTAAGGCGAGGGTAGGAAGCCACTGACACCACTCTGATGTAGATTACATATACAAGTGTCTGGAGAGGAGGGTATTTCAGCTTCCTCGTCAATCCGTCTAGCCAGTTCCGTCCAGCCCCACGGTGAGGGAGGTTGAAGGTAAGGCGAGGGTAGGAAGCCACTGACACCACTCTGATGTAGAACACATATACAAGTGTCTGGAGAGGAGGGTATTTCAGCTTCCTCGTCACTCCGTCTAGCCAGTTCCGTCCAGCCCCACGGCGAGGGAGGTTGAAGGTAAGGCGAGGGTAGGAAGCCACTGACAACACTCTGATGTAGAACACATATACAAGTGTCTGGAGAGGAGGGTATTTCAGCTTCCTCGTCACTCCGTCTAGCCAGTTCCGTCCAGCCCCACGGCGAGGGAGGTTGAAGGTAAGGCGAGGGTAGGAAGCCACTGACACCACTCTGATGTAGAACACATATACAAGTGTCTGGAGAGGAGGGTATTTCAGCTTCCTCGTCACTCCGTCTAGCCAGTTCCGTCCAGCCCCACGGCGAGGGAGGTTGAAGGTAAGGCGAGGGTAGGAAGCCACTGACACCACTCTGATGTAGAACACATATACAAGTGTCTGGAGAGGAGGGTATTTCAGCTTCCTCGTCACTCCGTCTAGCCAGTTCCGTCCAGCCCCACGGCGAGGGAGGTTGAAGGTAAGGCGAGGGTAGGAAGCCACTGACACCACTCTGATGTAGAACACATATACAAGTGTCTGGAGAGGAGGGTATTTCAGCTTCCTCGTCACTCCGTCTAGCCAGTTCCGTCCAGCCCCACGGCTGAGGGAGGTTGAAGGTAAGGCGAGGGTAGGAAGCCACTGACACCACTCTGATGTAGAACACATATACAAGTGTCTGGAGAGGAGGGTATTTCAGCTTCCTCGTCACTCCGTCTAGCCAGTTCCGTCCAGCCCCACGGTGAGGGAGGTTGAAGGTAAGGCGAGGGTAGGAAGCCACTGACACCACTCTGATGTAGAACACATATACAAGTGTCTGGAGAGGAGGGTATTTCAGCTTCCTCGTCACTCCGTCTAGCCAGTTCCGTCCAGCCCCACGGCGAGGGAGGTTGAAGGTAAGGCGAGGGTAGGAAGCCACTGACACCACTCTGATGTAGAACACATATACAAGTGTCTGGAGAGGAGGGTATTTCAGCTTCCTCGTCACTCCGTCTAGCCAGTTCCGTCCAGCCCCACGGCGAGGGAGGTTGAAGGTAAGGCGAGGGTAGGAAGCCACTGACACCACTCTGATGTAGAACACATATACAAGTGTCTGGAGAGGAGGGTATTTCAGCTTCCTCGTCACTCCGTCTAGCCAGTTCGGTCCAGCCCCACGGCGAGGGAGGTTGAAGGTAAGGCGAGGGTAGGAAGCCACTGACACCACTCTGATGTAGAACACATATACAAGTGTCTGGAGAGGAGGGTATTTCAGTTTCCTCGTCACTCCGTCTAGCCAGTTCGGTCCAGCCCCACGGCGAGGGAGGTTGAAGGTAAGGCGAGGGTAGGAAGCCACTGACACCACTCTGATGTAGAACACATATACAAGTGTCTGGAGAGGAGGGTATTTCAGTTTCCTCGTCACTCCGTCTAGCCAGTTCCGTCCAGCCCCACGGCGAGGGAGGTTGAAGGTAAGGCGAGGGTAGGAAGCCACTGACACCACTCTGATGTAGAACACATATACAAGTGTCTGGAGAGGAGGGTATTTCAGTTTCCTCGTCACTCCGTCTAGCCAGTTCCGTCCAGCCCCACGGCGAGGGAGGTTGAAGGTAAGGCGAGGGTAGGAAGCCACTGACACCACTCTGATGTAGAACACATATACAAGTGTCTGGAGAGGAGGGTATTTCAGTTTCCTCGTCACTCCGTCTAGCCAGTTCCGTCCAGCCCCACGGCGAGGGAGGTTGAAGGTAAGGCGAGGGTAGGAAGCCACTGACACCACTCTGATGTAGAACACATATACAAGTGTCTGGAGAGGAGGTATTTCAGTTTCCTCGTCACTCCGTCTAGCCAGTTCCGTCCAGCCCCACGGCGAGGGAGGTTGAAGGTAAGGCGAGGGTAGGAAGCCACTGACACCACTCTGATGTAGAACACATATACAAGTGTCTGGAGAGGAGGGTATTTCAGTTTCCTCGTCACTCCGTCTAGCCAGTTCCGTCCAGCCCCACGGCGAGGGAGGTTGAAGGTAAGGCGAGGGTAGGAAGCCACTGACACCACTCTGATGTAGAACACATATACAAGTGTCTGGAGAGGAGGGTATTTCAGTTTCCTCGTCACTCCGTCTAGCCAGTTCCGTCCAGCCCCACGGCGAGGGAGGTTGAAGGTAAGGCGAGGGTAGGAAGCCACTGACACCACTCTGATGTAGAACACATATACAAGTGTCTGGAGAGGAGGGTATTTCAGCTTCCTCGTCACTCCGTCTAGCCAGTTCCGTCCAGCCCCACGGCGAGGGAGGTTGAAGGTAAGGCGAGGGTAGGAAGCCACTGACACCACTCTGATGTAGAACACATATACAAGTGTCTGGAGAGGAGGGTATTTCAGCTTCCTCGTCACTCCGTCTAGCCAGTTCCGTCCAGCCCCACGGCGAGGGAGGTTGAAGGTAAGGCGAGGGTAGGAAGCCACTGACACCACTCTGATGTAGAACACATATACAAGTGTCTGGAGAGGAGGGTATTTCAGCTTCCTCGTCACTCCGTCTAGCCAGTTCCGTCCAGCCCCACGGTGAGGGAGGTTGAAGGTAAGGCGAGGGTAGGAAGCCACTGACACCACTCTGATGTAGAACACATATACAAGTGTCTGGAGAGGAGGGTATTTCAGCTTCCTCGTCACTCCGTCTAGCCAGTTCCGTCCAGCCCCACGGTGAGGGAGGTTGAAGGTAAGGCGAGGGTAGGAAGCCACTGACACCACTCTGATGTAGAACACATATACAAGTGTCTGGAGAGGAGGGTATTTCAGCTTCCTCGTCACTCCGTCTAGCCAGTTCGGTCCAGCCCCACGGTGAGGGAGGTTGAAGGTAAGGCGAGGGTAGGAAGCCACTGACACCACTCTGATGTAGAACACATATACAAGTGTCTGGAGAGGAGGGTATTTCAGTTCCTCGTCACTCCGTCTAGCCAGTTCGTCCAGCCCCACGGTGAGGGAGGTTGAAGGTAAGGCGAGGGTAGGAAGCCACTGACACCACTCTGATGTAGAACACATATACAAGCTGTCCTGG
>CM061532.1:81353847-81588239 GCA_030545055.2 Neoaliturus tenellus
GGAATGAAAATAAAAAAGTTAAATTTATATTAAAATTTTCATCATGAAATTGTGAATCTAATGGACTTTTTCGTGTATTTAAACTTTAAATGGTCTGCTATTAATTTTTATTATTGGTTCAACTAAAATTCTTTTAACGAGAAAGTTTTTCATTTTTGGGTCAGGTAAAAAGTGTCCGCGGAGAAGTTGTAGACGACATTCTAAATATTTTTTTTATCTCAAGTAATCTTTTCTAACATTAGCCGATTCCGCTACAGATAATATTTGATTTCTGTGGATTCGATGCGAGCGCTGATTCCTGGATACCCGCGAGCTCGACGCAAGAGCGCGAATTACATTGGTCTTCAAAGACCAATTTGTATCATTATGAAATAAGTTACTTCCTGTTGTAATTGGAACTCCTTTTAGATTTTTAAATGATTCCCACGTTTTTGTACCATTCGATGGGATTAATTTTCCCAAAAAAAAATCAATGAGAATAGGAATTAAAATTAAGGCGCTATACATGATTGATATCTGAAAATTTCCCATCTATATAGTTGTAAATAGTGGTACAGTATAGTATATAGTAGGCTATAGTTGTAGTACACGTTTGTGTAGTCACAAATTTAATCATTTCTCATGAGAAATGCGATCAGTTTTTTTATTTTTTATTTTTTAATAAAACCAGGTTTTTCCTACAGTAATTTAAATTCTTATAAGAAGAAGAGCAAAGTCAATCCAAATGACTTCAGGCGATTTTTGGCCTTCCTTTCCTGAGCCCAGATGAAGTCGGGACCTCCTTCGTCGAGAATTTCATATCCGACATTCCCGAGGGAGCAAAATTTACAAATTTTGCTGACTACCTTGTTGAGAGTTACATCAAAGATGATTCCAAGTTCCCCCCAAAAATGTGGGCTTCCTTTGAACGTACTCATGTCACCAATAACCCATGTGAGGCGTTTCACTCACATTTTAAACAAAATTTTTACCACCCTCACCCGGACATTAACACGTTCACAAGAACCCTTCTAGACATACAGACGTATGTATACATTAAAATTAATTCAGTGAATGAAGCCTCTAGACCACTGTGCAACAAGTACAAAAAAAGCCAACAAAAGTTGGAAGAATCAAAACAAAAGTACTTGCTAGGTGCATTGGCGAGGAAGGACTTTGTCGTTGCCGCTAGCAAGAGGTACAAAAAGTGATAACGTGACTGTATGTTCTTTGCATGTGTGTATTTTACTAATTCATGTATTCTAACTACATGAATTTTAACTATTTATTGTATGTAAATATTTTTCTTATACTGATCTATTTTTTTGCGTGCAATGTCTTAATATGATTCTTTTGATTTTAATTCATTATATAATTAAGATCGCTTTAATTAATTTCATTGTTTGTTACTTTATATAATTTTGTAATTTTCGTTCTTTAACGTTTGATATTACATTGTAGTCTACACATAAAATTTTGTTAAATTTAATAAAATATTTTACTAAATAAAGAGCGTATTTTAATTTCAAACCTTTAGAATGTTAGATGTTTTTTGGGAGAGGTCCTTAGTGTTAATTTATTGGTCCATTATTAGCTGTAATTATATATATCATGCTTTTAAGAGTGATTTAATTTGGTATTTACAGTAACTACTAAGAATGTATACGTTTTTATAGATGAATAGAATAATAATAATAATAATAAAACATGTCATGTTTAAATGCTATGTTACAAGCAAGGATTCGCTCTGGTACACGCGAACGGCCGAGGTACGTTGAACGGGGCGGGGAAATAAAATTCCCATTTTTCCCGCCCCTGGGAGGTCTAGCGGTCTCTACCTGTCCTCGGCCGCGGGGATATTCGATCGTTCCTCCCGTCCTGGAGTCGACCCTTATAATCCTCACTAATGCGCGTGGATATTCGATCGTGTCGAGGAGGCCCAAAATCGCGTGGATATTCGATAGTTCCCAATTAAAAAGGGTGTGAAAGTCAATTAAACACGCAGGTATGTATACACTGAATGTTTATTGTTCAAAGCGATGCAAATAAAATGTAAACTTAAATGTATTTAACTGTAATGACTGTAAAAATGTGAGTTTAAGCCGGCTGAATGTAAGTGGTGCTGTGTGCACAAAACGACATGTATGTCTTGCACGGCCGGACGCTGGGACGCAACTGAAGGGTTGGTTTTTTGACACCCCCACCACTTTGCCGGCCAAAGAAAATGGAGGGGCCTCACAAAGACCCTGGTTGCGCCGCAACATTCCGCCCACCTTGAAAGTACCCACTTTCAAAACTAAAGTAACAATACAGCAATTCATGTTCGCAGAACATGACAATAGTGAGTAATGTACAAAATGACAATGATACATGCTATTTACAATAAAACAAAGGTGGGAAAAGTTACGTACAATCTGTTATGTGTATTGAAAACTATGCAAATGACATAATGGAATGAAAAAATAAAAATCTAAAAGACACACAACTGTGTAAAAATATGTACAATGAGGAAATATGCAAAGAATTAATGAACAAACTAGTTGCTACACACATCTGTGCAATATATGTACATATGCAAATTATGAATATACTGCAATGTAATGAAATGTAACAAGAAAATTAACAGTGCAAATGAAAAGAGCAACATGGACAAAATATGTATGTACTAAGTTTCACTTTCACAATCAATTAATTGTGATAAAATGAGATGAAAATTTTAACGAAATGATAAATATATTTATGTATGTACAAAATTTTAATTGTGAAATAAAACAACCTAACCTAAACACATTTGAAAAGAAAATTATGCTTAATGTAAGTTGCCCTTGAATTAAGATATTTACACTTCACTTCATAGCACTGTTACTCTTCAATTGGTAACAAACATAGTTTGTTGACACTTCTTTTGTGGTCTCCGTGTGCTGTCTTGACGGTTACCACTCGCGTCAGGTTGTCTTTTCCTGGATGAAGGCCGGTGACTCTGCCAATGAGCCAGGATAGAGGGGGAAGATGATCGTCTTTCAGCAGGACCAGGCTCAAAACTTGTAGCGGAGTTGAAGCTGTCTTCCATTTGGTTCTTTGCTGGAGAGTAGTGAGATACTCCTTAGACCACCTGGACCAGAAGTGCTGTGTGAGCTGCTGGACTCGCTGCCACCTGTTTAGACGGTTCTCTGGTAGATGGGTGACTGACGGCTCCGGCAAGGCCTTGAGTGAACCGCCAATGAGGAAGTGAGAAGGTGTGAGGACGGATAGGTCGGAAGGATCATTGGAAACAGCTGTTAGGGGTCTACTGTTTAGTACTGCTTCAATCTGTGTTAGTACTGTGTTGAACTCTTCATACGTCAAGTTTGCCCTTCCTAATATTCTATAAAGATGGTGTTTGAATGATTTTACGGCTGCTTCCCAGAGCCCTCCCATGTGAGGGGCGTAGGGAGGATTGAAACTCCAGTAGAGGCATTTTGGGAGTTTCAGGACAAACGCAAATTCAGCGGTTTTTAATCAGTGGTTACGTATTAGTGACGTGTGATGACGTATGTGTGACGTCATACGGTGACGAGGTGGAGTGTGTGACGTCACGGGTGTGACGTGGTGGTGTGACGTCACTGATTCGTAATCGGACGCCAATGCCACGTTATTCTGAATGAAAACCAATGTTTAGCGTTGACCCCGTCTAGCTAAATTTGACGGCGACTTCAAACATGTCCAAACATGTTCAAGGTCACTCAAACGAAGTTTTAAAAAATATTTTTAATTATAACTTACAAATATTGAACAAAATGTTGAAATTAATTGGACTCGTTAGAAACTCCATATTCACTCTCGGCTGTTATCTTCAAATGCAGCGGAGGATCACGACTCACGAGACGAAACAGTAATCCATGGAAGCTTTCCAAATCAGCCAATTTGACAGAACCAGTTGAATTTTTTGTGAAGGATGGGTGGAATCGGACTGACCTAAAGTTTCATTGACAAATTCGAGTGTTATATATAAATCTTGCGGATCATCACCACTTAACAGACGATAAAGTTGTTGATAGCATATTACTGCATCCATAATGTCGAATTCAGAGGCGTCAAGTTGGAACTTCATGTTTCTGTGGAGTATGTTGTTGTAGAGGTTGAGTGGATTTAGCTAGTAAAATACCATGAACCATTAACGTACCCTACCTACGTACTGCACAGAATACGGTGGGAAAGAGTTATAAAATAAAACAAGTTCAAACATGTTCAAGGTCATTCAAAAGAAGTTTTAAAAAACATTTTTAAGTATTAGACACTTTAGTAGTTAGAAATCATTTAATGTTTTTCCAGTTTAACATAACATCACGGAGATACATCATCCCCGGACTTCGAGGACTCTTGCTCTGTCTTCACAGGTAGCTGATCACTCGAAACATATGGTGAAGATGATGCTATCGGAGATCCTGGCGGTGATTGTGATGAATTTGGTTCTTCAACCGTTATATCGTCAAACTCAATTGTAATGTTTAAACGGAGAGGTGGATCACCACTCATCAGACGAAACAGTGTTTCATGAAACATTCCCAAATCCACTTCGTCCAACAGAACTAGATGAAACTTCATGTTGATGTGGTTGTAGGATAGCGGAGTATATGAATGAAGCTTGTAGTCAGTACTATATATACAATCTATAACGTCCCCTACCTACGTACCGTACAGAAGACGTGTATATCCTACGTACCGTACAGAAGACGTGTATATTTTTTGTAAGGTTGCGGTGATGGGCTGATTACTTATGATGAATAAATTTAAGTGGGAGGGGGAGCTATAATGTCTTGAAGAAACTATGTCAAGGTCATTGGTTGGAGTTTTTAAAAAAGATTTATTTACAAATAACAGTAAAACGTAAGACATACATAATATGAGAACTAACAATGCTAAATAATAAAGAATGAAAGAATATTTACAAAGCTATGAACTTAGATCATTTTACAAAGGTGTGTTCAAATGGATCGTAATTTCTGTAGAGTTGTTCCCAGACGGTCCATGGGAAACTATATAAAAAATTCCGGGTTTGATAGAGTCCAGGTCTTCGTTCATGAGCACATTGACAAATCGTCTCGGAAGGTATACTTGGAACTTGGGTTTGTCTCCTTCCTTGTAGGGCGAATCTCCAAGAACAGCGACGACAGCTTCACCAACCGATGTGTCCATTTTTTTCATTGAATGTACTGCATAATGCTTCTTCTCTTGAAGTTCGCTGCATTTCTTTGTTGTTAGAAGGTCAGATTTAGAATGTTGGTTGAATCTGTCCGCAAGAGCTTGCAATGGAGAACTTGAAGCCATAGTGGAGATGATGTTTACTGGATGAGATCCTGTGTTAGAATGATAGTAGGATGGATCTACACCGGTATATAAGGATTTCCCCCTCCACTTGATATAAGTCGACCAATCCTGTATGCTCGCGACAATGCGCAGTTGGAGATTTTGTGTTGAGGATTTTTCACACCGATACAAAGACCATTTAAGTCCGTAGCATAAGTTTTATCCAAACTAACGTTTGTTATATCAGACGTAGTGTACATTCTGATCCAATTAGATTTTTCTTCACCAGCAGTAAAAATTTCGTCATACTGTTGACAATAATGATACATTATGTTATCCAGCTCTTTGTATTGTGTAAATCCTTCGTTCCATGTGATGTGATGAAGGTATTTCGTTAGCCACGAATTTGTTCTAGCACTTTTTCGGTTTAGTTTCTTAAAAGAAAACGGTGGTTTAAAAAGAAAGTAGTTAACGACATTTGTATTTATGTCAAAAAATGCTAGTTCTTTTATGATAAATCTGTCATCGTTGTTTCTGAAAGCTTGGAATTCCACCACACACTTCTTAGACATGGAAACATTATCAACAAAACGAACTGTTCGGTCCATTGTTCGTGAGTAACTAAAGATTACTGAGAGAAAATATTAGGTTGCTTGACTTTTATGATCATGTCAATTCTTAGTTTCAGTTTGTATGTGCTGGTGGTGGGGGAGGGGTGTTTTTAAGATTCCCAATCTTTCCTGTTTTTACAAAACCTTAATACACATTCACAGAATGCTTTAGGGTAGCACATTGAACATGAGCGGGTAAAATCATGTACATTAAACTTGTAACACATGTCCATACAACAGGTGAAGTAGTGTTGAGTCTTGTAGATTTTTATCATCTGCAAAGTTGGGGGTGAGATTGTAAATGATTTGCAATTGCATCTACAGTAACTGAAGCACTCACATATTCTACATGCTATTCCGTCAACTTGTAAATTTGGACATATAAAACATTTTTCGCTGCAGCAATAATTATTCATTTTGCGAGTGTTCTTCAATGTGAATCTTACAATCAACTGCATCCATGTAGCAACATTTGTTTAATATATAGTTGGTGAAAAGAACAATAACATGTGTAAACTGGAGCTGTTTCAAGGTCACGTAATTTTGTTTTTAAAAAAGTATAAGTAATACCTACAATAGCACCTTTGCAAAACTGAGCTTTTTCAAGGTCATATAATTTTGTTTTTAAAAAAGTGTAAGCGCTACAAATATGTGCAAACCTGAACTGTTTCAAGGTCACGTCATTTTGTTTTTAAAAAAGTATAAGTGCTACTAATGAGGGCACTTTACAACACAATCACTCAAATCATGCTACAAATATGTGCAAACCTGAACAGTTTCAAGGTCACGTCATTTTGTTTTTAAAAACGTATAAGTGCTACTAATGAGAGCACTTTACGACACAATCACTTAAATCATTTTTACGACTTTTCTTGATTTACAATGTTCTCCTGCTGGTTCTTTGTTGGAGAAACTTTCACTGTGGTTTCTTCACTTCGACGATTATTAAAGAAGAATACAGTTTTCCTGTAGAACGACACCTCTTGAGGTAATCTGTTGTATATAGACTGGTCTATCGGTCCATATAGCAGTGGCACAGCTGGATTTGTGTTCACCGAAGTGTTCAGATAATCAAATATGAGAGGGGAATATGTAGTAAGTTGCTGGATGTACCGGATTATTACAGGTGTTAGGTTTGACAGAGTTTGAAATTCTTCCAAAGTCATGAGGATCTTCTTGTTGTGTTTGGAAAGATCTCTAAACCTCACAAATTGGGTACCTCGAAGTCTTATATTATCGATTTCCAAATTAGAATCTTCGAATCCAATTGCAGTTTTTCTTCCTGTCAAGTTGTTGAATAAATAGGCTTCAATGATAGATACGTATTTAGTAAATTTATCCCATATATCCAACGTGAGAAGCAACGAGGCTTTTCCGCAGTGATTAATAAGTACTGCAGGATTGAAGTTTAACGATTTGAAAACCCCAACGGTGACAGATTTATCCATGTTTTGATTCAACGGGTACATTAAGCGTAAAAACACATCCATCAACACTTCCATATTTTCTTCATCATCATCTTCATTGTCACATCGTTTCCTTTTTCTCTGATCGTTTCCTTCCAATGATAAAAAATCAGACAGTTCTTTCTTAATCTTCTCGGTAGATGTTTTGGAGTTTTCAGTTGGTTGTTCTTCGTTTTTTGCTGGCTTTGTGTTAGTAATCGGTACTTTGTCAACCGGTAATGGAATATGTTCTGATGGATTAGTAGGTAAGTCTTGAACTATTGTTGACGAAGATGGAGATTCTAGTGAGTTTTTGTCAGTTTCAAAAGAAACATCTTCAGTTGTTTTAGTAGAGTTCTCGCTAGTTTGTGAGGATGCTGGTAAATCATGTGCCGATATTTCAGACGCAGATGTCATAGCTGGTGGCGTGGTCTCGAGTGCTTTATATCCTGACGTTGATTCATCGTCAGGAATAGTAGATAGTACACTGTCCATGTTAACCATCAATGTTGACTTGCTGGTGTCAGGATGAATACTAATGTTTTCTCACCGAGCAATCTCTCTTTTATAATCTGTGGTGGGGGTAAATATGTGTAAGAGCTGCATGCTGTCATAAAAAAATCTAAATTATTCTTCTAACCACGCCTGTTAGTGGTGTGTATGTTACAATTGTATCATGTAGTATCAAACAATAAGCTGTAGTTTGGTCAGGAATATTTTCTTCCAACTCAAATTCGATGCGAATGTCTACTGTTGACGACTTTATTGATTCGTTTTGTTTCGAACAATCTATGACTGCTATAGGTGCAATATTCTTGAATGAATCAGGTTGGAGGAGAGGTGAGTTTGTCCTTCCATAGTAAGATGACTGAAATCTTGCATACATATCATATAGAATCCCAAATCTGTCCTTAGAAAACATAACATTGAGGCTGTCATATGGAAAGAACTGTGAATTTAAAAACAGTTTAATGTTTGTAAGTTGACAGTGGTCAAATTTGCTTGCGTTAGCCGTTATGTTAGATCTTTTATTTGTTTGTAGAGCGAAAATAATATATCTTGGTTTTTCTAGGTTACTAGATGTTTTCACAGCCCACGTTTGACGCTGAGTTGTTGGCAAGACTGGCCATTCATGCATTTCCCAGCTTCTAAATGGAACCACAATATCCCTATCAGATTCCAACATCCGCAATAGGCTTACTCGCCTTTCATCGGCCAACCGTACATGAGGTACCCTCCAAACTATTTTATCCAAATTCAATTTCCATTCAAGTTTGTCAGGTGTTGTTTCACTATCGGCTTCTATAACATCTGTATCATAAGACGATCTCAGTAAGACCAATTCTTGTTTGACATTAATGATTATTCTTCTGTAGTCCTCAGCGAATCCTAGTAAAAGCCGCAACGGAATGCAAAAGTCAAAATAGCCACTTGCATTAGGTTTTACTTTGGTTGCACTAGGTAATATCCACCCGGCTGTTTTTAATGCGTTTATTTCATTAGGTGATAAGGATACCAAACCTTTAAGCGTACTGCTCACACCGACTTTTTTAGTCGAATCCACTACAATGCCTGATATTTCATACCGAATTTCTTCAAACAAAAAGGCCATTGCATTGTTAATAAATGGCACTTTAGATGGCGTAGATCCATTTTTTGCCAAAACCCTTCCTTCAATATAAATATAACTTTCAGATGGTAAGGTATAAGCATCTTGATGTTGTATTGGAATTCGTATCTCATCATTATTTCCTAATTTCGATGAAGCGTAGGGGTTGTGTGTGTGAAACTCTTTCTCCCATAGTGTTTCGTCGAAAACCGGTCCATGTTTTATATCCAGTATGTCCATTTTCATTAACTTTAAAACCGAGTCCTTCTAAGAATTTAGTGTTCTCTCTGGTTAACCTCTCCGCGTTAGGAGATATACTGAAACTGTTCGAATGTTGTTTGGTGCTATATCCAAATTCAAGTCCCATCGTTCTTTTATGGTGCTTGTCTAATGTGTAAGCGCAATGTAATAACTTCTCCTCTAAAATCCACAGCGTCACCGTCTTGATCTAGTACGTTCAATACGATGTCTGAAATGTGAGTGGTGTTTAATGGAAGATATATCAGATTATGAGGCTTTTCAACAATCTTAAATCCCGGCGGAACGGTTGGATAGAATGAATGTAAAATATGTTGGTTTGAACCATCTTTGTAGGCCCCTTGAACAATATTACATGTAATATTAATAGTATTAACCTTGATAATGTTTACAGTTTTTGGACTCGTGTGAAACATATTTGGTTCAAGGATTGTGTCTTGGGATGGAAAACCAAGTAAAGGGCCAATCGATGCCGGTTGAGTTAGATCCAAATAAAATTTACATTTTATTTCACACTTTAAATTGTTGTTATTAGCCCTTAGTTCAATTGCATCCTTTCCCAACTTATTTTGGAGCTCTCTGTTTATGTCAGCTATTTCATAAGCACCAGTTTCAATCGCAACAAACTCAGGTAGCTCAGTGAGATCCTTAGCCGTTTTATTTTTTGTATAGTGTAATTTGTTGTTGACACCTTCTATTATGTTTGGAATTGAGTTATAAGTTGTAAAATCCAAAAGTGCAATCTCCCACTGTTTATCTTCTCTTAGGTGTAATGGTGGAAATAGTGAACTCCTCAAAGTTGACGATGTGCCTGTAACTGTTACAGTACAGGAAGACATCTTATAGTTGACTGACGCTTGTGGCTAGAAAGTCCAAACATAAATGTCCGCATACTGATGTTTCTTCTTTTTGTCTTCTATCGTAATTAAAATACACTTTAGGCACTGAACCGAAATATTCGTACAATTCTTTTGGAGGTGGAAGGTTCCCAAAACTGTCAAAATAAAACACAGAATCGGATAATTTCTTGTAACAAACCCAATGGGTACCAGCACCATGAATATCATCAAGATTTACGATTGCGGCTTCATTTTTCCAGATTTTTCTCGGCAACCCGTTCCGCATAAACACACCTCTGAAAAAAGGTATTTTCAAACATGATGCATAGCGTTCAAGCTCCTCGTTGTTCAAGGCTTTATTTGGCAAAATTAATTTGTTGTTATTTAATATGCACGGTATGGTCTTAGGTATAATCCTTTTCCGTTTGACTTTTTTTTAGAACATGTTGAACACCTTTTCCTTTTACGATTTATTTTCTTAGTAGTGCTACTTCTCTTCCTTGTGCCTCCACCGGATGTATTTTTCCTTCGTGTTGTCTTTCTTTTCCTCCTCCTCGACCCTCCTCCAACTGCTGTTTTGGCTTTCATAGCTGCTGTCACTGCTAATGCAGCTGCTCGTTCCCCAACACTTGCGTCACTAGATTTTACTCTCTGCCAAGCTTTCTCAGCAAGAGCTCTATCAGCGATTGATCTTCTTTCCGAATCTGAGTAATTTGAATATGCAATGTCATGCGCTTTGCAGGCTTCGTCCAATTTGTTTATTCCAGGATCTCCACGGGCTAAACGCTTCCGTAATTTCGTACCCGGACCACAGTATTGATAACCTCCAGGTAAATGTAGCTCTATTGGAAGTGCGTCGATAGCTGTATTTATTAGTGCACCTGAAGGTAAAGTCGCAAACGCTTTCTTGAAAAGACCTACTGCTGAACTAGTGAGTCCACCTCCTCTTCTCATGAGTGACGGATCACTACTAAATGGCTTCCTCCTATGCATGATAGTTTTAACGTGTTAGTTCCTTAGTGGTCAGCAATGGTAATGGTTTTTCTAGAACGCTCTTCGTATTATATATTGAATTCACACTGTTTGTAGGGGTTTCACTGCTGCCTCCGCGTGAAAAGGCGAAAGGATTCCTCCCAGACTGTAATTTATCTATTTTTTCATAAATATCTTTCTTTAGTTTGTATATCTCTTCCAAAACAAATATTCTATTTACAACATCAGTATCATTTTCCGCATTCGCCACATTTATAATTTTTTTATATTTGGCATCAAACATTTCTTCACCATTCTTGCAATTTAACGTTAATGTATGAATAACCCCAAGATTTACTGCTTCATCCTTAGAAATGGGATTCGCAATGTTGCACAAACGTTTCCCTCTTAGATCATAGTTTCCATCTCTAGTCAATTGAAAACCTTCACCAGGTGGACCCCTCCAAACCTCTCGGGCCAAAGAGCTTTCATGACGACCGAACTTGTCAACACTCATGTTTAGACTGAACCCTTAAGCTATGTATCCTCTACTTTTTAATTCTTCAGTTAAGGCAATCATTTCGTTATCCAGCCCGTTATGTCCAGCCTGAATAGATTCATATAATAACCGCATTCTGTCAACGAGCTTATTCACATTATTATAATATATGATGTTTGTATCATAGGCAGATTTCATAGACATCCCTTTACCTTTAGCTTTCGAAGGTTTTCCTCTAATATTAGAAAATAGCTTAGCAATTACATCCTTGTACATATCTGATTTATTTCTATGAATAGGTGCATTTGAAGAATAACCTTTTCTATGGGAATTAGTTAACAAACATATATTTTTAAAATTATTTAAATCCCTCTTGGAATATTTATGGGGAGACGACTTAAAGATTAACTCAAACAGTCCAGCGGTGCCTTTAAAAGTTTGATCTTTTACTTTAATATTATCTTTGTCATCCACCTCTATCACACTATCTCCCATTCGAAGACCATCTCTATCCATGCGAGCTCCATATACATGGTATCTTGACGGTTTCCTTGCCCCATGTAGCATTTTTAAAATATATTTTCGTGAAAGAGGTCCTTTGTTCCCAATTTCTTTACTTAAAATGCTGATATTTGTAGGGGAATCTGCTTCTTGTAAACTGCCTACATCTTGAGTTTCTACATCTGATTTACTGCTTGCTTCATCTTCATCTTCATCCTCTTTTTCCAATGAATGCGTTGACCTACTAAATAATTCCGAATCGATCTCTGAGTTGTCGGTTTCTGAAGATGAGTTTGCTTTAATTACTGGTTTTTCTGTTTCTATTTCTTCTTGATCCGTAAACTTAGATTTGTTAATTTTTTCATTTATTTTATTCAGAGGATCTACAATGGGTTTGAATGTTTCCTCTAAATATTTATTTCTAGCCACTAATCCTTCTTTTAGTAACAGGTGTTTCTTCCGTATAGAGTCACTGAGAACTTTTATTTCACTAAGCAACTCCTCCTGATTTGGCATTATTAGTTTCGAGTGTTCTCTACAACGTCACAATAAATACTGAAGATTATACATTTAGATGTTAATGTAATAAGACAAATTTATCGAAACCTAATCTATAACGACCGTTATTCATAGCCCTCTCTTTATCCACAACTAAAAATCCAAACTTTTCTTTCCATGCTCTCCCACACAATTCTCTAAACTTTTCAAATGTCATATCAGCACCAACGTGGTCGTTGTATATGTGTTTGAGATTTTTTTCATCCTGTTTGAAAACTATTAAGAAGTTAACATTGTCCCTAATTAACTGTTTTGGGATTTTACTGTATGTCTGACCAATGTAAATAGAGTCGATATGATTATGCCTTCCCATAGAAAAGTATGTTCTTATTCGGTCATGATTTTCAGAAGAAACATCGTCAAAAATAAAAATTGAATACGGCTCGGCATTGTTGGGCTCTATGATCTCACTACTTGCATCAAATTTATACAATGAGACATCGGGCACATCATTCATAATCTTTTCCAATAACAGATATTTTGGTTGATTGAGAGACTTGGAAAAAATATATACATTGTTAAAACTTAAACCGTTTGGCTTTGTTATTAAATTGAAAACAACGTTGGTTTTCCCACAGTTTGAAGGTCCACTAATAATACATCTCATTGTGTTGGGCAATAAAGTGCCATGCTTACTTACTTCCTTATCAAAGATATCCGGTGTCAAACAATCAATGTCATTGACGTCAAGTCTATCCTTTTGACAGATTACTTCCATGATGTTAGTTATACTTGAGCAGTCTATCCGAATGCTGCGACCTTACTGGTTTTTCCATTTCAAAGTAAGTCCTTTTGATCTATCCAAGTATCTTCGGTCTTATCAAATCCCAACCATCTCACTAAAAGCTTATTACCTCTTTTCCTTAAAATCTTCTCAACCAAATAAACACTACCAGTTTTAGATTTTAACAATTCGTGGCCATAAAATCCCCCCTGCAGTATTTCTCCTTTACTATCCTTTAAAATGTATGTTTCTGGAAAGGTTGGTTGCACTCGATGCACTGTGAAAACTTCATTTGTCCAATTGGGTAGGTATCCTTTGGTGAATATCTGTTTATATTTACTTATTCTCACATGGTCTCCAATGGAAAATTTAAGAGGAGGCTTCTTATCTAACCGCGGCGTAGTATTTTCCTTTATGCGTTTCAAAACTAAAGATTCATTTTTTTTGTTCACCTGATTTGGTTTCATACCTATAGTACGATGTTTTGTATTGTTGTAATCTTTGATTAGAGTTGGAAGAATATCAAACCACACATAACTTCCTCTTTCTGAAAATTTCTTGTACATCAATGTTTTCAATGTGCGATTGAAACGTTCTACAATGGAGGCTTTCTTTTCACTAAAAGTAGAATAGTGATTTATTTTATTTTTCTTCATCAGATCAGAAAAATCTTTGTTAAAAAATTCTTTGCCGTCGTCTGTCTGTAGATGCTTTATACGTTTTCCTATTGCTTGCAGTACCTTTCTCATAGCTTCAGTAACCGAAGGCCCATTTTTATTTTTAAGGGGAATAGCACTGGCAACCTTTGTAAAACAGTCAATAACTGTTAAAATGTATTTGAAACCTTTGTTTATTCTACCGTATGGTTTCATTTCTACAAGGTCAGCTTGATATAAGTCATTAATACCCTTCACGACCGTTGATCTTCTGGGAAAATTTCTTCGAACTGGTTTGTGAAGTTCTTCAACTATAATTTTTCTCTCTTCCATTGGTCTGCTTCATTCTTCGTCCATTATACAACTGAACGATAATTGTAATTTATTCAATTATACTTGTATGAATTTCAAAAGTCAAATTGATATAAAAAAGATGAGTTCAAGGTCATCCAATTCAAGTTTTAAAAAACTTTACAGTTTTAAGTCAAATTGATATAAAAACATGAGTTCAAGGTCATTCAATTTAAGTTTTAAAAAACTTTACAGTTTTACAGTTATTCTTTACAGTACAATACAGATTTTGTGGATGTCCGTTTCTTTTTTGAATGTCTTATTCAATCCATTTCTGTTAATGAATAGTGCCCATAAGGGAGTGTGTGGATCTTATTTTGAAGGATCACACGCTTGTCGTCTCTGGCTGACAATGACTTCTTTTTTACTGTCATACTGTACAAATTATGCTTAAAACTCCGGATGGTGTTGAAAGTTGCATTGTACTCAGCTCCTCTAAATAAACAATTATAGTAATGTTCGAATCTCATGTTCTTCATTATATAATTTTTTTTAATTCCTTTTGCCTTTTTAATGATTCCGGCTTCGTTTTCATCCGCCGTGTCATTTTCTGTTCTGCCTGTAAACATCCTTAGGGCATACATCTTTGACATAAGTGCTACAATTTCTTCTAGGGGCACACCAGAAGTTTCATCTTTAAACTTTCCTATCACCTTTTTGTTCACGCAGTTGTCATAGGTTGGATGGTCAATGGGGTAGTCTGAGAAGTCAAAGGAATTCCTGTGAGGAAACACTCTGAGGTCTTCATACATGTCGAGTGTCTTGATCCAGTAGACGATCCCATCAGTGTCCATGTAGCATATTCCAATTTTATCCCGTCCGTAATAGGAAACCATCTTGTTGTAATGGAAGTCATACATATGGGTCTTTGAAATGTCGAGTATACACATTCCTACATAAAGAGGTCGATCCATGACAACATTGGTTTTGTCCATGCAGACTGCTACAAGATTTTCATTAATTACAATAGAAGTTTTGAAGTTAGGCTTTTGAACTAATTTTAACATTTTCTTTTTGTCAGAGACCAGTTTAAGATTCATGTGATTCCTTTTGTTTTCGAGACATTTTCCATAAACTGCGTTATTCATCAGTTTGTAAAATTCTTTATGGAAATTTGATGTTGCAGCAGCTCTTCTTGCAGTATTAGAATCAATATATTGTTTCAACCAAGTCTTTTGTGTAAATTGAAGTACCCGATTAATTCTAACAATTTTTATGCCCAGTTCAATCGCTTGTTGCACAATCCAGTAATGTGCTATGTAGTTAGTTTTATTTTCAAGCGTTGTCATCAACTTGGATGTTTGCCTCCTGGAGGAATCTCGGTCCTTGGTAGGAGAGGAAGATCATAATGATGGTCGTGAAGATTTTGTGGGTACTCGAAGTCAAAGTCCAAAATGTATCCAATATCATTGAACTTTGGGATGTTTACGATGTCTCCTAATACAGTAGGTTCTACCCAGCAAAAACCACCGTAAGGCAATGGCATAGACATGGCATAACCATATAGGTTATTGGCGTCAAAGTAGCCTAGATATACTGAATCTTCTCTTGGATTATAATTTGGAAGATGTTTGTTATTAGCTTTGACATAACGTGTAACTGATTGTGTTAGCCCTCCTCGAACACCATCTTCAATCATGAGAACCATGTCAATGTCCGTCAAAAGTTGGAGTTCACATTTAGTTTCTTTCATCATTGCCTGCCATGCTAATCCCGGAGAGGTGAAATAATAAAAACAGTCGAGTCCATAAACTTTCAAACAGGAATTTCTAAACTCCTCCATTACATCACAAAGGAGAGTTACATCAAGTTTCACATAAAAATCACTGTAATCTCCGAGCGTAGACATGTTAAGTTCTGTCCATACCTTAACAGCATGATCATAATCCTCCGGATCTACTGGTGATTCATTGAGTTTACTATAAAACATTTCTGGTGGAGGTAGTTCAGTCTCGTCAAATCGGGCAATGGAGTCTATGTAGTCGTAGGGAAATACTCCTTTCCTTAATACAAGTTCCAACTTATCTTCTGAAACAAGTTTCCTCGTTTCTATCAAGTCTCCTCTTTCCAAATTCTTTGAAAGTGTCATCAAACTGAAAGGCATAAATCTTAATGAATCTATGAACCTTAATTTTATATTTTTTACTTTCTTCGAAAAGCTGATAAATTTTTCTGTAGTTTGTGCCAATACATCTATTTGACCTTGGTCTCGACCGAGCTCAGGGATAATAAAGTGAGCGTCGTATCCACTTAGGTTGTGTAATACAACAGGTACAAAATTTGGGAGTTTGAAATTGATGTTGCAGGCGTTGCAGGCAGCTCCTCTATAAGCGCCTGTCAAATGATCATGGTCATGAACCTTGATGTTATCTTCAGTAAACTCCTTTTTGCACAAGTAACAATTGTTCTCCATTAAATGACACAGTTCTTGAAGTGGGTTCAGGGTTTCCATTGGAACGATGTGGCTATAGAGGGTGGATACCTTTTCAGCAATAATGTACAGATCGTCAACAAATCGTTTTGCAGCTTCCTCTCCCCGGTAAAGTTTTGGCGATGTTGGAATACCATAGTGCTGGAGATGTTCTTCGGAAAGTGTCGATTTTACCAAAAGACAATAGCTGTTTGGTTCATGTCTTTGATATTTTCCACTGTCGGGTGCATCGGGATCTATATTTTCTACTGGTATCAACGAAGATTCAAAATCTGCGTATATGACTATTGGTATTCGATATTGGTGATGTATGTTCTTAAACTTCAGAACGGAATTTCTCGTGGTAGGCAGGATAACCTTTACTGCCGCATGATCTCCACAAAGCTTAGAGTGTTCCGTCAGCCAACGATGACCTCCTCTAATAAAAGGGATATTTTTAAAACAGAAACATCTTTTACAAACTGTTATTTGACTGTTCCTTTTGGTAAGTTGTTTGTGAATCAGTTTATTAAAATCTTTTATATACACATAATGTGAAACATCACCATCTGTTAGTAGCAATAAATCTGTATGATCTGCAAGTTCCCGAGTCACTACTTTCAAAGGGTAGACATTGTTTCTACTGTCGAGTCCAAAAACATTAATAGATACACCTGGATTGCGTTTTTCAAAACGTGCTATCTCGGCCAATGACACTGGGTAGCTTAGCCCATTAAAATTATACCTACAGATTAGTTCTTGATACCTTCTATTTGGTCGTTCCGGATGTTTGGCACCTTCATTCACTAGATGTTTTGCTAACATAGAATATCTGAAGCATTCATTGTCATTGTTTTGAACATTGATGCATGACAAAGTATTTTTTATCTTTGCTGGCAGTGGAATATAACTGCTGCCACGATCTCCGTATCCACGTTTATGAACGCGTAAATCCAGACTGTTAATGTTGAGCAAGGACCATCCAGATCCTCGAGCTTCATGTTCCGTTATTTTGAGTAACAGTTCCTGCAAACATTCCTCAATAATTTCATCAATATTTGAGGTCACCATGATACTGCGGTTTCTAGAGAGAAACCCTCTGTTGGACAGTTCTCCTTCAACGTTATTAAAAGTTGTATCCAATAGCAATCCAAATTTTATGAAATTCAATCGGTGGAGTTCATAATTTAGTTTTTCAACAATGACATCTTTTACAAGAGTCAGGAAATGTTGTAGTTCAAGCGAATTGGTATTGTTTATTCTATAATGTCGGACAACAGCTCTCTCAAATGCTTCCACTAAAACTTCAACTCCCAACGTAGAATCTTGACTCGGAGTTCCTGTAGTCGAAGGTTGAGACGAGTCATCAGCAGAATCCATCACATCTTCCCTTGGGGGTGCAGCTTCACTCGGTGTTCCTGTAGTCGAAGGTTGAGACGATTCATCAATAGGATCCACCACATCTTCTCTTGGGGGTGCATATGCGATGACACTTGGCCTGTTCTGCTCCGTAGAATTTTCGGCAAGGAAGCGCACAAAATCCGGATGGTCTTCACAGTCGGGTGGTGTATTTTCCGTAGCATTATGATAAATTTCACAATGCAATACATACAAATCTTCGTTAGAGAAATCTTCATTACAACGATGGCAGTAATACATCGTAGTTGAATTGCTGTTCCATGCGCTGTATGCAGTTCCAGAAGTAGGAATGAGAACCAATGCTTGAATTTTCTACTTATATATCAAATGCTTACCTCAGCACTAAATTCCTATTGGTTCATTTTTTGCTGACATCAGCACCTTTAATCTCATTGGCTCATCAAATTAACCTGTGAACATGAATGTATTTTAAAATCATTATTGCACGAACCTTTCTAGCGACAACATCGTAATGGAGCAGCCTGTACAGGTCCCTGAAATATCCTCTACTACACCACCTTTTCAAATATTGCCTACGGGGAGGCAAGTCACCGGTGAAAATCAACCCGTACAAGTTCATTCTGTAACAAGCAGAACTAGTATAACATCAAGAGAAGTGATCGCTGCGTTGGAAAGATTAGTGGGAGCAGATTATTTGTCCGATGAAGATGCCAACGCAGAGTAGTTACGCTCCATAAGGGTTTACTGTGTAAAACCTATACAAAACAGCCGTTTTCACGGCTACCAATTTTTCACTCGTTTGTAGCAGCAGCTTGTAGCAAATATAAAATTAAATAAAAATACAAAATAAGTTAGCTCTGCAAAGTCTTTAAACGATTGAGTGTAATGGTGGCCTTTAGAAAGGCCGTTTTGAAGTAGACTAAAAGTCTAACTATCGCTTAAGTATGCGACACCATCATCATCCTCCTCATCGCTGCAACCGTCAAATAGTCTCCGTCTGGCATCAGGAGCATCAGGTAGAACAGGGGTCGTGTCTCCCTCGCCATCTTCGATCGGAAGGAAATATTCAATGCTGTCGGCTTCGGACTCTGTGACATGGTAAGCAACGGTCAAATCAATGAATTCATCAATGTCCGATGCGAAAGATGAGGTTTCAGCTTCATCGAAGTTGCTGAAAACTTCCATGTCAACATGAGGATCGTCGTCTGGCATAGCAATTACTTCCTCAACGACCACACCAAACTCTTCATGTAGCACATCTTCCATCGTGTCTTGCAGTCGCTTCCAGGTGGGAGGCATGTCAAGTGGTGCCATGGTGAGTAGGATGAGAATGAAAATGGACCACAACATGCGCTTAAGTGCGACCCAACGTACCGTACAGAATATTCTGGTAGCTTCTTAAATCGCATACCATTTTATTTTGCTGACCTACTCAAATAACTAATGTTTGGTGATAAAATTAAATAAAAATACAAAATAAGTTAGCTCTGCAAAGTCTTTAAACGATTGAGTGTAATGGTGGCCTTTAGAAAGGCCGTTTTGAAGTAGACTAAAAGTCTAACTATCGCTTAAGTATGCGACACCATCATCATCCTCCTCATCGCTGCAACCGTCAAATAGTCTCCGTCTGGCATCAGGAGCATCAGGTAGAACAGGGGTCGTGTCTCCCTCGCCATCTTCGATCGGAAGGAAATTTTCAATGCTGTCGGCCTCGGACTCTGTGACATGGTAAGCAACGGTCAAATCACTGATTTCATCAATGTCCGATGCGAAAGATGATGTTTCAGCTTCATCGAAGTTGCTGAAAACTTCCATGTCAACATGAGGATCGTCGTCTGGCATAGCAATTACTTCCTCAACGGCCACACCAAACTCTTCATATAGCACATCTTCCATCGTGTCTTGCAGTCGCTTCCAGGTGGGAGGCATGTCAAGTGGTGCCATGGTGAGTAGGATGAGAATGAAAATGGACCACAACATGCGCTTAAGTGCGACCCAACGTACCGTACAGAATATTCTGGTAGCTTCTTAAATCGCATACCATTTTATTTTGCTGACCTACTCAAATAACTAATGTTTGGTGTGAGCAAATATCTCTCAATAGAACCATACATTAGGAAACAGAACACAGAAACTTAAAAAAGTGGTTATTAATGTTAGTTTGTTTTGAGTTCGTTAAATCTTTTAATTCAATATAATAATGTTTTTTGTTGGTCGAAGACTAAAAGAGGTGGCACTGATAGTGTCAAAACGAGTGAATGTTGGTTTGAGGAAATATTTCTCAATAAAACAATTCATTGGGAAACAGAACACAGAAACTTAAAAAAGAAGTCATGTTAGTTTGTTTTGGGCTCGTTAAATCTTTTAATTTAATATCATAATATACTTTGTTGGTAAAAGACTAAAAGAGGCTGCACTGTTAGTGTCAAAACGAGAAATGGTGGTTATAGTGTCAAAACGACAAATATAAAATTAAATAAAAATACAATATAAGTTAGCTCAGCAAAGTCTTTAAACGATTGAGTGTAATGGTGGCCTTGAAAAAGGCCGTTTGTGTCCGCCCTCAGATGTTGTGTGAGGTGGTGCCGTCGGTCCGCAGACTGTGCCCTTACGGGCATTTGATAATGACGATGACCCGTCCGCCGATCTTAAGTAGGCGCCGAAGGTCTTTCAGCACCGCGGACTTTAGAGGCATGTCATCCTCCAGAGGAGTTGGCGGGACCCACACCCCAGGTTCCAACAGCCGGAGCCGGACTGTCTTCCCGCGGGGGTCGGCCGCGATGCTGTCCAGGTCCTTGGCCACCAGAGCGATGTCCGATCGGTCCCGGACTTCTCTTTGCAGGTTGGCCCGCTGGTTCCATGGCCATTCTGCGATGTGGTGGCTCCTCGCCGTCTGGTGGTGGACGATCTCGTAGGCCATGTTCAGCTCATGCATTTTCATTTGAATGGTACGCTTAAGTGCGACCCAACGTACCGTACAGAATACACTGGTAGCTTCTTAAATCGCATAAGCTATGCTGATTCATCATTTCATTTTGCTGACCTAATCAAACAACTAATATTTGGTTTGGGCAAATATTTCTTAATAAAAAAATCATTGGGAAACAGAACACAGAAAGTTATTTTATAAGTTCCTTAAAAAGAAGTTATAAATGTTAGTTTGTTTGGGAGCTCGTTAAATCTTTTAATTTAATATCATAATGTACTTTGTTAGTCAGTCTAAAAGAGGCTGCACTTATAGCTGCAAAACGAGTGAATGAAATGGTGGCCTTGAGAAAGGCCGTTTAGGACCAGCTCCTCCAGCTTAGTCGGACTCCCACATCGGCGTTGCTTTTCGTCCCTCTGTCTTCGGTACATTCTTTTTAAACATTAAATATGACCCAGTCTTGGGTATTGGCATCATGAATTTAGGCAGTCTTACCTTTATAATTTTATGTTCATCTAGAAAGATGACCATTCTATGTTCTTTGGTCTGTTGCAGAAGTTTATACTTCTTCGACACCTTCAGTCTTTCAAATTTTGTACCCTCAGCGAATGGTTCCAAGTCGAAACTTGCTTTGGGTCTTGCCGCTCGGTTGTGTGTGGAGCACAAATCCTCGCCCAGCCTGCAGTACTTGCCACACGCCTCGCCCTTCTTCGCTCCTCTCTTCAACTCGTAGGTACACCGTGGAGCGTTCTTCACCCTGGGCGCCAACCGTATTTTCGGTTTACCGGAGGTCGAACTTCCCGTCGAAAGCTTGGGGTCAGTCCTTCTGATGTAGTCCCTGGTCTCTTCATCTGACGACTCCGAGAGGTCGGGACCAAAGTTCAGCGGACGTGCGATGTACTTCGGGGCGCTCGATGTGGGAGCCTCGTCTGCCGGATCGAAGATGGACTTCTTTGGCAGGATTGCTTGCACAGCTGCAGTAGTCTCTGAAGGGTCCATGTCTCCTGGCTTCAGTGGAATCAAGAGCGAATGGAAAATACCCTAAGGTACAACACCAACGTACCGTATAGGAAACAAGGATAGTTAAGTTGATGAAAGACTTGTAATTTTCTTTACTCAAACCTTAAGCGCATTTAAAATAAACTATGTTGACCGAAAAATTAATGAAATTTACGGTCAAAATACATTACTTTGAGCCGCTATCTACTTGGCGTTGTAATTATTAACACATGAGGTGCTGCATTATAATAGTAACGTAGCTACTGCATGAGTGCACAAACGACTTGAAAATTTGGTGGCCTTTAGAAAGGCCGTTTTGTCCAGGGTGGAAACTAGATCCAGTAGGCGAATCCCTTCGGATAGCGAGGGTCCTGGCCTGGCTCGTCCTTCTTCAGGAACCTCGTAGAAGTGCTGGGCCACTCCATTGATCTCGGCAGCTGGACCCTCAACGTCTGCGTCGCATCCCTCACGAAAACCAGTCGACCTGATGTCTCGGTGTACAGCACTTCGTAGAGGCCTGGATCGAGACGCCACAGCCGGTGAATTGGAGGTGTGGAGGAGCTGAACCGAGCCAGTGGAGCTGCAAACCTCCGTTCCAACCTTGCCAGCTTCTTCTGCGGAGTCGTTGACAGTATTTCGGCCCAGGTGTCTTGGATAGGCGTGACGAGCTCCCACTGTCGAGTCATCTCAGCCAGAATCTCCTCCACGGGCGGCAAGTCTGCCCAAGTTACCCGCTTCTTGTGGACCACGCCGTCAGAATTGTCGCTGGCCCTCTTCAGGATCGGGCGAGGAGCAGAGGTCGTTCCAGTCTGGTCCATCTTGGCTCTTCAGCGGTGCAGGAACAAGTGAAGGGAGCTCGACAAGCTCTCGGGTTTTGTCAACTCGCTCTGGCTTCCTATTGGTGCGCATGAATTACACTTACTCAGCATTTTTTCCGTGGCCTTTAGAAAGGCCGTTTCAAATGTCGGGAGGAACGGGAACCAAATACATTAGCCCAAAAGTTTTAATCGTTTAGGCCAGAACATGTTTAGCCCGATGAAAGTTCTAAAACAGTATTCTGTACGGTACGTAGCTAGGGGAAAGAATCGAGTGATGTTGACCGTGATGTTTAAACTTTTTCCGCCAATCTTTATAGAACATGGTCGGACATTGTTAGGGGAATAAAATAAAGTAGTTTGACCACGACGATTAAATTTTTTCCGCCAAATATTTTGTGTGGATGCGTGGTTGTAGTTAGCGCAGTAGAATAAAGTTATTTTGGTGACAAGGTTTGAAATATCTTGCCAGCTTCATCGAGTTCATTCATTTTGACACAAATAATTTGCTTTGAGTACGGTAAGTAATGGAAATGGCCCTACAGCAGTGAAGTATCCCGCCAAAAGATCTCGTGACCGGTGAAATTTACAAAACCGATTTCTGTACGGTACGTAGTAAGGGGAACAAAATAAAGTTGTTTTGACCGCGAAGTTTAAAAGTTTTCCGCCAAACATTATTTACTACGGTCGGGCATCGTCAGGGGAGCCAAATAAAGAAGTTTGACCGTGAGGTTTAAAAACTCTCCGCCAAAGGTTAAGGAGACACATCCCTTTGTGTCACTATGATGCATAACAAATTTCGGTACACTTTTGTTGACTGAATTCGGTGGTAGTTAGTTGATAAAAATATAATGTGTTTAGAGCTGAAGACTTAACATTATTAATCCAAAACTTTGTGTTTTAAGTCGGTAGCAATTAGGGGGCCGATAAAGCGGTTTGACCGAGACAATTAAAAGTTCTGGGCGAAAGTAAGTGAGTGAAGTGGCGTAATAAATAAGGAAAAAGAATTGTATTTTATATTCATTTTTGTATAATAATAATAATATATTGCACATCGAATAGTCCATTAGTTTTCGGATACGAATTAGTTCAGCCTTCGACTTGATTGCAAAACGATTAATATTGGTGGCCTTTAGAAAGGCCGTTTTGTGGTATCAATTAAATTAAACTGATATCCACTTAGCGGTGACTCGCTGGCTCAGTTGTCCATCCGTTGGCACCCCAATCTCCAAGTACGTCTTCTTCGGACTCCGATGTGGAAGAGGTACGCCAGTGGGTAATGGCGTTTGCACGACGGTTCTCCCCAGAAGCAGCAAGGCCACTCTCTCTTCCGCATTGAAGTCCAGGAGACAATAAAGCCCGGGCTTGAGCTTCCACAGGCGGTGGGTCTTGACTCCCGGAAACGGTGATTTGGGCCGGCATCGTTCACTGGGCGTGATGGGTGAAATCGGCCTGCCTTCCGTTGTTGGGACGACCCCGGGAGCCGGAGCTGAAGTTGGTCTCGCCTGCAGAACATATTTCTCCGCGTAGTCTCTCTTCCCCCCAAGAATTTCTCGAAGAAGACTTTCGGCTCTCACGGCGTTGGAGGAGATGACAACCCGCTGAGGCAGAACTGGAGTGGGTGACGCCGGCTTGGTCCTCGTTCGATTCCGCACCGGAGATTTGGGGTTTTTAGCGGGCAACTGAGCAACGGGGTCCCTCCGAGGCATAACCATCTTCTTGGGCCGAGTAGGTTTCCTCAGAAGCATCGGTGGAGTCTTCTCTGTGGCTGGCATCCTTGGGATCTGGCTGGAGTGATGAATAATTCCGCAGCGTGGCCGTGGGGTAGTCATAAATTCTAGGTCGCTTCTGATTGGCCCAGCCGCTGAGCCAATGAGAGACGTCGATTTCTCGCTGAGTCAGCGGAAAAGTTGATAAAACCAGGAGCTGCTCTCGCCACAGCATCACTCCGGATCGAGCCGTCACGGGACCATCCAAGAAGCAGCTCCGACCTCTCCGGCCGACTTTTGGGACTCGGCGGACACCATCGGAGACACCGGGCATTCGGCGTTGTCTTCGGAGAAGCGCATCCCTACGTGGTATACCGCCTCGGAGCCAAAGCCAAGCGTGCACCCAAGCAGGTCAACTCGCTTGCGCCGCTCGATGTCTACGGAGGTTGCCGTCGAGTCACCGGGGTTGAGCGCCGCCCCTGTACCGAGGAATGTCGCCGTGCCTGGGAAAGACTACTCCGTACGAGGGCGAGAAGTTTCGGAGCCGCTGTGAGACGTTCCCTGGGCGTCAAGATCAGTTTGATCACGGGACCGTTAGGTCCCTTCCCTCGTTTGCACTTGGCCTCTGCGCTTGCCTTCTTTACTGTCCTTTCTTTGCATGGCTTTTGCGTGGGTTCTTTCTTATATTTTTACTAACTAACACTCAAGGGTACTTAAACTATGTTCCCTTACCTGATTCCTATCACACCCCCCAAAAACAAACATACCCGGGTGGTTCGCGCAGTGCGGTTTCTGCGGTCCCCCACACCTTGGTTCACTCGTTCGGCTGGCCTGCCCAGCTACGATGAACTGCCCCTATACTTGGCTGGTCGGCTGGCATGTCCGCTACAGTCAAGTTCCTTTTTTTTCTAAGTCCCAAATGACCTTGAACATGTTTGAACCTGCCCGGGGTAAAAATATTAGTTAAAGTCCGGGGAAACAAAATAATTATTAGTGGCGGAATAAATAATTTAAAGTGTAGGAGACTTACAGATGAAGCCCGCAGTAAAAATTTTGAGAGAAAGCCGAAACGGCCTTTCTAAAGGCCACGGTAGTAAACAGGATAAATGAAATAATTCAGAGAGAAAAGTGAAATGATGGTGTATAAAAGAATAATGAAACTGGTCAGAAATAAAAATAGAATATTTGCATCAAATAATAATAATTGTTAAGCGGGGTTTGTAGAGAAATAGAAAGGGGAAGAATGTTATTTATTGACCGGGTAGTTAAAACGGCCTCTGTGATTTGTTGAATTATAAAATCGGTTGAATAGTTGTTTAATAATTATATTTGATGAAATAAACTATGTTTTGACAGTAAAGTGTAAGTAATTAACGAAGAAAGAGCATTAAAAAATAACCCTTGTAAAATAATCCCAAGTGAACGAATTATGTTGAGATCTAGTCCTAAGGCATTAGCAATTACCGCCGTTTGCAAGTTAATGGGCGAAGGAATTAAGGCTTACTGGCCTGATCGGCGCAACACCCGGGGGGGTTTGGGGGGGCGAAGCCCCCCCAACGAAGGGGGGGGCCTGGGGGGGGCGAAGCCCCCCCCAGCGCGCTTATCTTATCTTATCTAAGATCTAAGATAAGATAAGAGATAAGATAAGATAACAGATAAGATAAGAGATAAGATAACCTCCCAAGAGGGACCACCCACGTCGAAATTATAAAAACTTCGTTTTTGCTCGTTTTTCTTCGTTTTTTTTGCAAAAAATTGTAAATTTATGTATATTATCATTTTAGACAATTATTTAACACTTTTTCATCATAAATAAACGTAAAATAAAATGAAAATTAGGCCTCTCTGGTCTCTGCTTTAAGTTCAATAGCGTATTAGTGACGTCACACCCGTGACGTCACACACTCCACCTCGTCACCGTATGACGTCACACATACGTCATCACACGTCACAAATACGTAACCACTGATTAAAAACCGCTGAATTTGCGTTTGTCCTGAAACTCCCAAAATGCCTCTACTAACTCCATTTAATACCTTCTCTTGATGCTTCAGTAATGATTCTATGAGATTCATTCTTAAAAAACACATGGAGTTCTTGAAGCTCACGGTTTGCACCTACGAATGTTCTTCCGTTGTCAGAGATTATTTCTGTGCATATGCCTCTTCTTGAAATAAATCTTCTCAATGCACCCAAGAATGTTTCAGTAGTCAGGTCACTGACTAACTCGAGGTGAACGGCCCTTGTAGCGAAACACACAAAAACTGCCACATATGCCTTTGTTGGCCTTGTCCCTCGCCGCCTTGATTGTTTAACCAAGAAAGGCCCACAGAAATCAATGCCAGTGTGGGTGAATGGTTGGGCTGGTGTGACTCGTGTAGTAGGTAGGTCGCCCATCTTTTGTTGAAGGGTCTTTGGCCTGGCTCTAACACATTGTAAACACTGGCGTGTCACTTTCCTCGCTAGGTCCCGGCCATTTAAAGGCCAATATTTTGACCTAATGGCACAGAGAAGTGCTATTGGACCACAATGCAAGTTTCGTACATGTTCTTGAATTGCAATGAGTTCCGCTATCCTGTGATTTTTTGGAAGCAGAATGGGATGTCTGGTGTCGTAGCTGAGACGTGAGTGATTTAATCGGCCGCCCACCTTGAGTACACCGTCTCTGTCAATAAATGGCGAAAGGGTTAGCAGTTTACTGTCTGACCTTACTGGTTTACCATGTTTTAATTTCTTGAGTTCTTCAGGAAAGCTAGTGTGTTGCACATATTTGATTAAGGTAGTTGTTGAGTCATGAATTTCTTCTACAGATAGTGGACCTGATCTCTTCTTCTTCTTAGGAGATAAATTAAAGACAAATCTTAGCATGTATGCTAAAACTCTTGTCAGTTTGTCGAAAGACGAAAAACGCATAATTAAATTAAAGAGAAAATGCTTTGGTTCTTGTGTAGAGGCAAGAAGTGATGTAGTTATTCTCCTTTGTTCTGGGATGTCAATCACTTCGTGGATGTGGTCAGGCCAGACTTCCTTTGGTTTACATAGCCATGAGGGGCCATGCCACCAAAGTTGTGAATTAGCCAAATTTCTAGCGGTTTCTCCTCTTGAGACTAAATCGGCAGGATTGAAATTTGTGCTGACATGTCTCCAGCTGCTGTTTTTTGTAGTCTCTTGTATTTTTGCTACTCTATTAGCAACGAACGTAGTCCATCGGGCTGGTTCTCCACGAATCCATGCTAGAGTAACTGTTGAGTCAGTCCAGTATGTTGTGTTTTCTGGAGGTATTTGCAGTGCACTCTGTATTTGAGTGACCACGTCAGTGAGCAGCAATGCTGCACAAAGCTCTAGTCTTGGTAGAGATGTGCTGTGTAATGGTGCTACTCTTGATTTGGAGGATAGAAGTGATGTTTTTACGTTGCCAACGGCATCTTCGTGTCTTAGATACACTGTACATCCGTAAGCCCTTTCAGATGAATCAGAGAAGCCATGGAGTTCAAGGGAACCAGTCATGATTGGATGTGTTACTTGCCTCGGAATTCTAATGTCATTGAGGTCGTGCAAGCAATGCTGAATCGACATCCAATGTGTATGAATGTGCATTGGCAACGACTCATCCCAATCTAATTTTAATTTCCAGAGCTCTTGCAGAAGTAGTTTAGGTCTCACAATAATTGGTGCAATCAATCCTAACGGGTCAAACAGTCTTGCGATGTCAGACAGAACAATACGTTTAGATAGATGAACGGGGTGTTTACGTTGTACAGGTGTGTATCTAAACTGGAATGTGTCTTCTTCAGCGTCCCACCACAAGCCTAGTGTTTTTATGGATGAATCTCCTTCGCCAAAGAACGGTCGTGGCTGTCGTTCTCTCATATTCTCTGGCAAATTATAGAGCAGTTCGCTGCAGTTCGAGTTCCACTTGCGTAGATGAAACCCACCTCTTGATAACAGTTCGATGAGTTGTGTTTGTAACTCTTTTCCTTCTTCTTTAGTGTCAATACCTGTTAACAGGTCGTCGACATAAAAGTCCTTGCGTACAACGTTTGCAGCTACTGGATAGGATGTCTCCTCGTCATTAGCAAGTTGATTTAGTGTTCTGGTTGCAAGGTAGGGTGCTGATGCTGTTCCATACGTCACTGTGTTTAGTCTGTATGTTTGTAGTGATTCGTCTTTGTTGTTTCTCCACAAAATCTTTAGTAAATTTCGTTGTGTTTCATCAATCAAAACTTGTCTGTACATCTTTTCCAGATCTGCTGTCATTACATACTTGTGCATGCGGAATCTCGTGACTATGGAAAAAATGTCAGATTGTACTGTGGGGCCAACCAATTGTAAGTCGTTAAGAGATAGTCCAGAAGTAGTCTTCGCGGATGCGTCAAACACAACTCTTAATTTGGTAGTTGTACTGGATGTCTTCAGTACAGGATGATGAGGGAGGTAGTAATCAGGAGCACTATGTGAGTTCGAAGGTTCTTTCACTAGTTCCATGTGGCCTAACTGTTCGTACTCTGACATGAAGTCACCGTATTGTTTCTTTAAGTCTGGGTCACGAGTTAGTCTTCTTTCTACCTGCATAAATCTCCGCTCAGCCATTTCCCTTGATTGACCAAGCTGAATAGCATCATGTTTTAGTGGCATTGTAACTGTATATCTACCATCTTGCTCTCTTCTGGTGGTTGCAGTGTAGTATTCTTCGCAGGTGGCCTCCTCAGCAGTAAGATGATGTTTCTGAACAGGCTCCTCTAGTGTCCAGAACTTCTGTAGCTGCTTTTCAACAGTTGTTAGGTTACAAACTGTGTTATTGGTGAAACTACCTTCCTGATTTAGTATTTTTCCTCCTACAAGCCAGCCCAACTTAGTTTTTTGTAATGTTGGTAGGCCCGGTGTTTTGATTTGACCTATGCAAATCAAATCCCAGAATGACTCTTGGCCAATGAGCAGGTCAATTTTCCCAGGTGTCCCAAATGACGGGTCTGCTAATATAATGTGCTGGGGTATCTTGAAATCATTGAGGTTGATATTTTCAGACGGGATGTTTCCTGTTATTTTAGGTATTATGAGTAGTTGTAGGTTAGTCTTGTAGTTTGTGATGCAGGAACTAACTGTGGCTTCTGAAATGGCCTTTACGTGCTGGACAGTTTGACTTACTCCAGACACTTGAATATTTTTCTTCACCTTCCTTAGTCCTAACTGTTGGGCTACCGGTTCGGTAACGTAACAACACTCCGATCCATTGTCAAGGAGGGCTCACTTCAAAGTTAGACCGGTTGGCCCAGTGACCTTCACAATGGCTGTATTTAAGAGTCCCCGAGAGATGCCCTTGGGGGTAGAGGACAAAAAACTCTTAGTAGTGGATGGTGTCCCAGCTGATTGATAGCCTTGACTGGCATCCCTAGTGACAGTGGTGTTCTTATTCTCGTTTGGGTGAATGAGTGTGTTGTGTTTTGCATTGCATTTTTTACATCCACCTGATTGACACTGATCTGAATTGTGACCTCGTTTAAGGCAATTTACACATACCTTTGCCTTAGTCAATTTTGCTAGCACCTCATCATAAGGCCCTGATAGTATTTCCTTGCATTGAAATGTTTTGTGTTTTCCCCCACATAAGGGGCAGTCATTGTAACTTAATGCTATGTGTGTTTTTGTGTTGACAGGTTTTTGTCTAAAACCGCTGTTTCGGGATGAATTGTGCGAAAACTTCTCATTTTCATAAGGCAATCTTCCATGGTTGCTTTTTACTGTCTCTAAAGTCTGACTCCTTTGTAACAAGTAATCAGTCAGAGCTTCCAAACTGGGTAACTCATCTGGTTTGGTACTGAGTTCCCACTCCTTGTGAGTTGTGTGATCTAGCCTGGATGTTATCAGGTGATTAATAATTGGGTCCCAATTTTCTGTTTTAACCTTTAAGGCCTGTAAAGCTCTCATGTGTGTAAGAGCACTGGTTACTAACTGACGAAGACCTTCTGGCTTGTCTTTCTGAACATGTGGAAGCTCAAAAAGTGCCTTAATATGATGTTGGACAATGAGACAATTATTTTGGTACTGTTTCTTTAATAGCTCTAGACCTATCTCATAATTTGTTGACGTTATTTCTAAATTCTTAAGAACTTCAGCAGCTTGCCCCTTCAGTGCTCCCTTTAGATATTGCAATTTTTGAACATCACTTAACTGTACATTTGAGTCAATTAAAGAGTGAAATGAATCACTAAAGGGCATCCAGTCTTCAAATCGGCCAGAAAATATTGGCAGATTTACTGTTGGCAACCTTACAGAAGCAGAGTTAAGCTGTGTGTAGCATTGCGTGTTGCTATTGGAACTCTCTGCGTTAGTGTGTTTTCTCTTATCTATGCATTCCTCAGCATTGGCAATTGCTTTAAAATACTGGTTTTCAAACTCTTCCTGTTCAACAGAGGTGTCTTCGTCCAAGAGCTCTTGCTCCCCCTGTATAGTTTCAAATTCTCCTAAACATGGTTTAATGTTAGTGAGGCGTGTTTCTAATTCTTTGATGCTATCGGCTGCATTAAGACTGTCAAGGTAAGAAATAAATCTGGTCAGTTTTGCCTTTACCTGACCTCGCCTGGATACTAAACCTTTCCTTTTCCTTTCAACTTCAGTTGCCATCTTACATTAATTATTTATAGGCATATAAGAAGCAGCTTACAAATTGAATGCTAGTTTAGTAGGTAAGGGTTGTGAGAGGAAGGAGAAATAAGGTTGTTTACATCGGCGGTCACTCACCCTGAGTCAGCTGTCTTGGTGATGACGTAGTTCCAAGGGTTGAATGGGCTTGACGAAGATGGTGTGAGCCGGTGTCAGGAGAGGTTGTAAATCTGCTCTTGTCGGAGTGACGTTGGATGCCGCCAGAATTCCCGCCGAAAACCTCTGAATGTGAAGGGTCGGTGGTAATAAAGTTGCCTTTGGAACGCAGGCTCGTTGGAGAAAACAAAGGATGAGGTCCGTGACAAATTGAAGGTCCCGGCGACAATGGTGGTTATTGTTCTAGAAGAGGGGTTGAGCTGTGCCTGCGCACTGAAAACTCAAAACGAAGAATAAAACTTCACTCACTTGATGTGAAAATAACACTTATTCCATGTTAATGCACTGTATCACTGTTGATGCACTGTATATAACGGATCACTGATGTGCGAATCCGGCTCGAAGGACCAAATGTTTGTCGGCGTGTGTCCGACGATTACGCAAATTAAAAGGGGTGTGAAAGTCAATTAAACACGCAGGTATGTATACACTGAATGTTTATTGTTCAAAGCGATGCAAATAAAATGTAAACTTAAATGTATTTAACTGTAATGACTGTAAAAATGTGAGTTTAAGCCGGCTGAATGTAAGTGGTGCTGTGTGCACAAAACGACATGTATGTCTTGCACGGCCGGACGCTGGGACGCAACTGAAGGGTTGGTTTTTTGACACCCCCACCACTTTGCCGGCCAAAGAAAATGGAGGGGCCTCACAAAGACCCTGGTTGCGCCGCAACAGTATGCGTATAGGCTACTCTCATGCCCGCCCCCAAATACGACTGCAAACGAAAGGGAGGGATACATGCAAAGATAAATGAGGGCATAATATGCATACAGAAGTACATTGGCTAAGAGAATGTTTACGTCTGAAGACAAAAAGTTCTTAATTATGAACGTCCAACAACGTGCTCTATATGAGAATGGAATTTTTAATTTCCGTTTTGGCGAAGACCTAGAAATATTACCACATATTCCGCAGTTTATATTTCTCTTAGTTTATGCATTTATATTTTATGTAAGGCAATACGAAAATAGTTTAATTGTAACAAAAGTGGAATGACAAAGATTCCTCTCTTCATAAAACTAGTGTCTAGGTTTCCTTAAAGTGTTGACACACAGTCTTATTGTGGAAATTAAAAATTTCCAGCCCTATGCTGGTAATTGATTTGATGAGCTGTTAGATCCAAGTTGGTAATTCAAATTCATTAACCTGCTAAATGTCATTTAAAGTTTTGTGTGCAAGTTCTAAGTTTGCAAAGATCTTGCATACCATTCTGAAAGTATTGTCGTGAACATAAACTGCGTTTTCATGCCAAATTGAATCGATGCTGGAAGACAGCTGCAACATTATTGGCCCCCGTTTTCACATTGCAGTTTCCACGTCTCGAGCGATAGTGGCAGGTCGCCTCGCGTACAGCGGAAGGCAGTCCCAATAAAGGCGATGAATGGTCCCTGCACGCCGAGGTACAACGGCACTCTGACTTACGAACTGCGGCCGCGGCGAAAGAAAGTACCCCAGTGACTCCAGCATTTCCAAAACGGGAGACAAGTCCAATTGTGCTGGGCGCTTGACCCTCACCCCGGGGTAAAATACTGCTATAGCCAGTCGCATGATGTCACTGACGGTTCGGTCAACCGGGCGGTTGTGTGTGAGTCGAGGCAGGGTTGAGAAATAACTCCACCTCCACATACTCTTACTTTGGCTATATTAGTGAGGGAATTTTATTTTGCTGGGGATAAGTACTTATAATTTGTGTATTCTAGCACAGAAAAACCAAACGATATCGTTTCCTTTTTCTGTGATTCTAGTCAATATACGGAAGATTGTCTCCAGGGACCGGGGATCATACTATTTTACGTGTTAAGTGTCTCCTGATGTGCTTATCTATAGATTTTAATGGAAATTTATACTTTTATCCGTTGTGATTTTGTGCCAACCATCCTTACCCAACCACTAAATTACGGGAATGGGAGACAGATTGTCCTCCCAGGGAACCGAGGCTATACAATTTTTACGTTTTGATGGCGTGTTTCCCTGTGTGTTTATCAATATATTTGTACCTTTATCTGCTAGTATTCTGTGCAAATGAAAAAAGAAAAAAGAAAAAAAAACTAGTGCAACAAGTAATGCAAACTAGGGCAACAACTGTGGGAATTTATAGTGTATAAAATACACCTCTGTTAGGTTAATCCCGAAACGCTCACTCACTCGTTTGATATTCAAAGGGAAAGTTATACTACAAATTCCCTAACTAACTTCCTCTGGCAAGCCGGCTTTCCTCTGTAACAAGGCTGTATTAAACAGCTTCCATATTTATTTATTTAAAGTCTTCCCCCTCGTTGAAGTGACGTCAGAGCGATGACGCCTCGGCGGTATCCGATACGCCGGGGTACAAGGGAAGTGTGTTAGTCCTAGCAGATACTGCAGTACAGTACTGTGTCGAGCACTACGCCGGTAGATAATACAGTAGTAGACTCTTCGTCGTCGTCGTCGTCCTATCTCGCGACGGGGAAAGTGGCTGCTCAAAATAGAACCGATAACTGGGGAAAGTCCGCTTTTAAGACTAGGCTTTGTGTCGCCGGACGTACAATCGATTTACAACTCATTTTCACTTTATGATTTCACGAGTCCGCGACCTAGTCATTAGAAATCCTTTTGGGCATGCAACAATTTGTCTTAGTAATTATAGTGTTGTGGATGTCTTTCGAATTGGAAACCACATTTTTCATTTTCATCGCCCGCTTGTCTTTCCTCGATATCGGTTTGTTAGAATTACACTAAGTAGTTTCGTTTTAGTAGTTTTTAAAAATATTTTTATATACGAGCAGGCAGTAACGTACATGCCGGGTTACATAGTTCGGTTTACAACACGTAATGTTATTTTGTTTAGTATTTTTTGTAATTTGCAAACTTTTAAAGAACCAGGAAGATTGAAAAAAATGTGTTTGGTATTTATGGATAATGAATATTCTAGGTTATCGACCATTTCAGATTTTATACAGTTTATAAAAAAAGGCTAGAAGAAGCTTCAACGCGTTTCAAAAGCTTTTTTACAGACGTTGGGGACGTAGCGTATTCTATTCCATTGCCAGTTTCCTAAAAGACAGTTAAGCTAAAAATATATTTACACATGAATTTTTTGTATGTCTGTTATTATATACTGATCAGCTTAAAAAGTAAACTGTTTTAATTATCAGTGACTTGTTTGAAGCGAAACGTGTTTGTGAATTCATTTTTCCTTTCTTACTGTTACAACGCATGTCACAACTTCCCTCTATACAAAATATTAATGTTTTTCCATTTACATGGCGTATTCTTTTGCACGATCACACATCCGTCTAAATAAACTCTCTTGTTTCAATTCTAATTTTGCATTCTGTTTCAGGTAAAGCATCTTCACGTCACGTGTTTCACCAATGTAAGTGAAACAAAAATCATTTATATCTGTACAAAAAAAAAAACCATAAACTACGATCAATTTGGATTTTTAAGGTGAATTCATAAAATTTACGAAGACAACAAATTTCTGGTTGGACAATGTATATGACGTTTTGAAATGTCATTGTTCACCATGTTGTAAATTATACTTTGGAGTATATATGAAATATTGAACTAAACAGTTAACGCATATTTATATAGTAGGGCCTACTGGCCTACCGATGGTGATTGTCTGTATGAGCAACATGCCGAGTTGAAGCCTTCTTCCTGTTCCTCTTCTTTTTTTCGGGGTACAAGTTATCAGGGATATGTCGTGCTGTTTGAATTGGGTTGAATCTTCAATGCCGGCGTCTCATCTTGTCAGCCGATAGGGGTTGGCCGTGGTTTACACTATGCAACCAGTTGATAAACAATGTTCGATAACAAGTCGTACAACAATGTTGTTGGAATAATTTCTCTGAAACTGATGTCATTTATGTTTGTTGTGCAACTCTGTTGTAAAAAGTGATTATTCCATAAAGTTGCACAACACTGTTCTAAAGCAGTGTTTGGTTGGATAGTGTAAACGCGCCTTTGGATGCCCGCAGCATCATGGTCCTCCGCTCCGAGGTCCACGTCATGTGGGAGATAATGCCTTTAGATTGTTGAATATTTTAGTTGATGCTCAAAGTGATTTTATCCTCTTTGTAAAAACTAAGAAGTATGCTGCCAGTTGGCAATAGATTTTCATTATGTTTACAATATTGTCGTTACCGCCTCATTGAAAGCAAGTTTGTGCTTGATTAAAGCATGCGCACCGACCTGCATTAAATATGACGAGACGTAATAACTTTTATTTTTTTTAGCGTGGCTATAAAAACTTAATAATTATTTTTTAATTAATTTTTTGTATCAGCCATATTTTATGGAATAATGTTTGGACCTTTGTTAATAAATTATGATAGTTATATCAAATAAAATTGAGATTTTTTTAATGCTGGAAGAATAATTCATAAACATATCTATACCATCTTGATTAATTTTCACAATGTATTTGTCCATAATAATTATAAACTTAACTTTCATGAGATTTAACAAAGAAGAAAGATGATGTTCAATGTGTTGATGGTCGTCTACTACAAGGTTGTACTATCGGTATATTTATTGCAGCTTCGTATTACTTTAACCAGTTGTATAGTGTGTTTAAACGGCCTTAACTGCGACCATTGTTTGAAAACAATAAAATTTAATTTGACCGTTAACGTTTCTAGTTTTCTCGTTGCCTACATATTAGCAGTTAGCGGTGGCAGAAGCATTATCGGCGTGTGACTCAGTGTTGCGGCGCGTATGAAAATTGGCGGGTGTGTTACGGTGGCCGGCCGCGAACAATGACAACCGCACTTTCACCGTCACGGACGACCGCGCGCGCCCGAACACGCGCACGCACAAACGCACGCACAACCGCACACAACCGCACTCGAGGTGGTGTTCGCGGCATCGCGGCTGAATCGGGGGTATATCGCCCTGATGCTGCTGGATCACTTCGTCCTCATGCCCATCACGGATTTATCATTTCTTTGGCACCGAGTAGGTGGAGGAAGCCACTGATTTGATACTGACAGTTCTTTTTTTCTCATTAGCGAACCATCACAATATGACGGCAATTCAGCACAACACGCGATATCAGTTATCACATTAAAGCGTCTTGGGCGGGGTCAATGTTTGGATGCTGTACAATATCGTGTGCCATCCCAATGTGATAGTACAGCAGCACAGGTCGCGTTATCAGTTATCACATTAAAGCGTCTTGGGCGGGGTCAATGTTTGGATGCTGTACAATATCGTGTGCCATCCCAATGTGATAGTACAGCAGCACAGGTCGCGTTATCAGTTATCACATTAGATCGTCTTTGGCGGGGCCAATGTTTGGAGGATGTACAATATCGTGTGCCGTCCCAATGTGATGGTACATCATCACAGGTCGCGTTATCAGTTATCACATTAGAGCGTCTTTGGCGGGGCCAATGTTTGGAGGTTGTACAATATCGTGTGCCATCCCAATGTGATAGTACAGCAGCACAGGTCGCGTTATCAGTTATCACATTAGAGCGTCTTGTGCGGGGTCAATGTTTGGATGCTGTACAATATCGTGTGCCGTCCCAATGTGATGGTACATCATCACAGGTCGCGTTATCAGTTATCACATTAGATCGTCTTTTGCGGGGCCAATGTTTGGAGGATGTACAATATCGTGTGCCATCCCAATGTGATGGTACATCATCACAGGTCGCGTTATCAGTTCATTAGAGCGTCGTTGGCGGGGCCAATGTTTGGAGGTTGTACAATATCGTGTGCCATCCCAATGTGATGGTACATCATCACAGGTTGCGTTATCAGTTATCTCATTAGATTGTCGTTGGCGGGGCCAGTGTTTGGAGGATGTACAATATCGTGTGCCATCCCAATGTGATGGTACATCATCACAGGTCGCGTTATCAGCTATCACATTAGAGCGTCTTGGGCGGGGCCAATGTTTGGAGGTTGTACAATTTCGTGTGCCATCCCAATGTGATGGTACATCATCACAGGTCGCGTTATCAGTTATCACATTAAGGCGTCGTGGGCGGGGCCAATGTTTGGAGATTGTACAATATCGTGTGCCATCCCAATGTGATGGTTCATCATCACAGGTCGCGTTATCAGTATCACATTAGAGCGTCGTTGGCGGGGCCAATGTTTGGAGGTTGTACAATATCGTGTGCCATCCCTAATGTACAGTAGCGCAGGTCGCGTTATCAGTTATCACATTAGAGCCTCGGGGGCGGGGCCAATTTTTGGAGGATGTACAATATCGTGTGCCATCCCAATGTACAGTAGCACAGGTCGCGTTATCAGTTATCACATTAGAGCGTCGTGGGCGGAGCCAATGTTTGGAGGATGTACAATATCGTGTGCCATCCCAATGTACATCATCACAGGTCGCGTTATCAGTTATCACATTAGATCGTCTTTGGCGGGGCCAATGTTTGGAGGATGTACAATATCGTGTGCCATCCCAATGTACGGCAGCAAAGGTTGCGTTATCAGTTATCACATTAGAGCGTCGTGGGCGGAGCCAATGTTTGGAGGATGTACAATATCGTGTGCCATCCCAATGTACATCATCACAGGTCGCGTTATCAGTTATCACATTAGATCGTCTTTGGCGGGGCCAATGTTTGGAGGATGTACAATATCGTGTGCCATCCCAATGTACAGCAGCAAAGGTTGCGTTATCAGTTATCACATTAGAGCGTCGTGGGCGGAGCCAATGTTTGGAGGATGTACAATATCGTGTGCCATCCCAATGTACATCATCACAGGTCGCGTTATCAGTTATCACATTAGATCGTCTTTGGCGGGGCCAATGTTTGGAGGATGTACAATTTCGTGTGCCATCCCAATGTACAGCAGCACAGGTCGCATTATCAGTATCACATTAGAGCGTCGTTGGCGGCGCCAATGTTTGGAGGTTGTACAATATCGTGTGCCATCCCAATGTACAGCAGCAAAGGTTGCGTTATCAGTTATCACATTAGAGCGTCGTGGGCGGAGCCAATGTTTGGAGGATGTACAATATCGTGTGCCATCCCAATGTGATAGTACAGCAGCACAGGTCGCGTTATCAGTATCACATTAGAGCGTCGTGGGCGGAGCCAATGTTTGGAGGATGTACAATATCGTGTGCCATCCCAATGTGATAGTACAGCAGCAAAGGTTGCGTTATCAGTTATCACATTAGAGCGTCGTGGGCGGGGCCAATGTTTGGAGGATGTACAATATCGTGTGCCATCCCAATGTACAGCAGCACAGGTCGCGTTATCAGTTATCACATTAGAGCGTCGGGGGCGGGGCCAATGTTTGGAGGATGTACAATATCGTGTGCCATCCCAATGTGATAGTACAGCAGCAAAGGTTGCGTTATCAGTTATCACATTAGAGCGTCGTGGGCGGAGCCAATGTTTGGAGGATGTACAATATCGTGTGCCATCCCAATGTACAGTAGCACAGGTCGCGTTATCAGTTATCACATTAGAGCGTCGTGGGCGGGGCCAATGTTTGGAGGATGTACAATATCGTGTGCCATCCCAATGTACAGCAGCAAAGGTTGCGTTATCAGTTATCACATTAGAGCGTCGTGGGCGGGGCCAATGTTTGGAGGATGTACAATATCGTGTGCCATCCCAATGTACAGCAGCAAAGGTTGCGTTATCAGTTATCACATTAGAGCGTCGGGGGCGGAGCCAATGTTTGGAGGTTGTGCGCGCCGCCGGTGGAAACGTCAGTTGGTGATAGGTCGCCGGGCTGGCCAGTGCGGTGACATTCGCGGTTAACCGGTCTCGCTTTGTTGACGACTTTGTTAACATATTATTTCAAATTTTTAGTCTGAGTTTTTGTGTGTGGATTTTTCGTAAATGTCGTTTGTGATGACTGCTTGTTTCATGTATTATTTTGTAGTATAGACTAATGTCGAATTTTGACTTTTTATTTAAAAATTACAGATTTCTCTGAAAACAATTGTTCAAGCTGAAATATTCTTGTTACGTTGCATTTTAAATTTGTTTTATATCATTAGAAAGTTAATAGTTGGGGTGTCTAATAAAATTTTTGAATTATTTAGTTTATTTTTAAAAACATAGAAGGCACGACAGCAAACATTTTGTACTCAAAATTTATGAATTAATGATGTTGACCGTCAAAGATAGTTAGTTTTACTTTAGTGAACTCAGTTACCATAAATAATTCGTTAAGGTGTAGTGTACAAGTGCATCGACCTTAGTACAGTGGCATCGGAATCCAGTGGCCGCACTTTAATCGGCCAATAGCAGGTCGAGACACAGGCCGTGTATCGCACTGTAGGTAAGGCATCCTTAATGAACATTGTTGTTGGCACTGGTAGTTGGCTCAATTGACATTCCGCCGTAGTGAGGCAAGTGATACTTTTAATGCGCTATTGTCTTCACACAGCGCTTCATTCCGTTTTGTAATACTGTATTACAACCCTGGGAGCGCGCGATTCAAGCATTACAAGGGCAATCTAGATTGTAATAGTCCACGTATATTTCTAGATTTGCTATCAGCTTTTTTATTTTCAGTAATTTAAATGTTGACTGTAAATAACTCACATGCGATATTTCGTCGTAAACCATCCTTACAACAAAAGAACACTAAATAGATATTCAAAACACGCAAAATAAGACAATGTAGGCTACTATACTGTAGTTATATATTTTGCTACTGAAGTATTGAAAAATATTACAAATCATACAATATAAAATTCATATCATGTTGTTGATATTCATGCTTGCTATACACATTTTTTGTCTTCATTTCATTTTTTCAAGCACCATTGTATATTTTCAATTGAGACTATTTTACTGGGTTAAAATTTCCCGAAACGTCCTCAAGCGTAGTTGTGTGGTTCTCACTAGTCCAGTCCAGCAATTATTGGCCAACCCGGCATAGAACTGTATTTGAAAACTAAAAGCTGTTTTTGTATCTTATTTTGTAAAGTTACCTTAGTAAAACGACGGTAATTAGTCTACCTCTCTCTTAAGCTGGGTAGGCCTGATTTGACCAATTTGTAAAATAAGTATTATGTTACCTATATAACAACATCATAAATATAGACTTTTGGGATGATTTTAAAGGTTTGGTGTTTGATAACAAATGGATCGCCTTTTAACGTCTACTACCCACTTAATACACTGATAACCATTTAGATGTGCGGTATATCGATCGGTATAGGCTATAGGCTATGCGGAAAATTTTAGTTTGAACCGCGACCTTGTGACTGTTGATTGGTAGTGCATGTAATGGATAGTCCGGGGCTGGGCGAGGGCGCTGTCGTTGTGGAGAAAGCAGGTGGCGGCTGCGGATTGGCCGCGGGGACATCAACACAGACATAGACACGGACATGTGCCGAGTGCCGGGTGTCGGGTGTCTGCAGTTTTCGCCATCGGAGAAGTGATCCAAGGCATTCGTGCGGTCGCGACGACGGGTAATAGCTGCACTGACACCGGCGCGCGATCAAGTTACCCGCCAACCCGCCCTACTGCGCAGTTGACAGAAACCACCCTTAATATTCAACATAAATTTGTAACTGTAATTGCGCATCTATTACGCTTTAGTCTACTCGATAATCTTATTTTCTCTTTAATTTTTGTCAGACGTCTTAATATTTATTTATTTGTTAACATAATGGAGCTTAACACACAAACATAGGTACTCTTGTAAAGTAACCAATGTAAGACCGACGCACGTTCCGTCTGTTTCACGGAAGGGCTGTGGTAAATTGTAACCTTACAAAGGCAACCCAGCGTGTTTTAAACGAATATAGGCCCACGTTTATATTGCTTTTTAATTTTACTCAAAATTAATTATGTATTCAACACATGTTCCTCCAACGCTTTATTATAGCAGCGGCCATACATATAGACAAGCAGCTTCAGTTATTGAGTACTAGCAGTTACCCGGCGCGCGTTGCTGCGCTCAAATTAAGTTGTTTACATAAATAGAGCTATATTAATATAACAAAAAAAAGATAAGTTAAGTTTTAAGTTTTTTAATGTAACAAAAAAAGTCAATGGCATAAAAGAGAAAATAATTTATTTAATAAATTACAACTGCCCACATTAGTGGGTTGCCTAGTAGACACAGTATACCATACAAATTTCTTCATTTACAATGGAATTTGGTTATGGTTTCTTAGTTCTTATTATATAAGTGATTTCTAATTATGTAAATTGATCCTTTTAATGTTCTTTCTACTATAGTTTTGATTGTATTATTGTTCAAATTCAATTCTTTCCATACTGAAACCAAAGAATTTCGTTCCTCGTGCGCCAATTAACAGTCCAAAAACTTTAACATCCTTCACTTTGTATTTATAGTATTTTACACTAATAAAAGTATTTTAAAGTAAATATATTAATGATTACTGTAAGGCCAAAGGATAAACAGGCATTTTGCAAATTTAAACCCAGAGTAATCAAAGTTTGCCTTGTATCTTATTGATCGTAATTGCAAATGTAAGAGCACCTATGAGCGAAGAGGCACGTCCATCTCAAATTTCAACCCCGGAGGCCCTAAATTAATTTTAAAGACCAGTGGAGCACAGCCCTACTATAAAATATATTTGCAAAACCATTCTTGGTGAGTACCTGAGCAAAGAGGCATGTCCCAGTAAAATTTCAACCATGTTGGCCCTAAAGTAATATATATTCCAGTGGGGCGGAGCCCTAAAGAGCTTAAAAATTATATTTGCAAAACCGTTTCCTAGTGAGTAGCTATGAACAAAAAGAATAGTACATCAAATTTCATCCCCGGTAGCCCTAAAGTAATTTTAAAGTCCAGTGGGGTGGAGCTCTAAGGATCTTAAAAAACTGTTTTTGCAAAACTGTTTCTTAGTAAGCACCTAAGAGTAAAGAGAATCGTTTGTCAAATTTCAACCCCGGTGGCCCTAAACTAATTTCGAATCCCAGTGCGGCGGAGCCCTAAAGAACTTCAAAAACTATATTCGCAAAACTGTTTCTTGATGAATACCTATGAGCAAAGAGCCACGTCCTTGTTAAATTTCGACCCTGGTGGCCCTGAAGTAATTTTGAAGTCCAATGGGGTAGAGCCCTAAAAAGCTTAAAAACTATATTTGCAAAATTGTTTCTTAGTGAGTACCTATGGGTAAAGAGCATCGTCCATCACATTTCAACCCCGGTGGCCCTAAAGTAATTTTGAAGTCCAGTGGGGTGGAGCGCTAAAGAGCTTAAAAAAACTATATTTGCAAAACCGTTTCCTAGTGAGTACCTGTGAGCAAAGAGAATCGTCCATGTCAAATTTCAACTCCGGAGGTCCTAAAGTAATTTCAATGTCCAGTGAGGCGGAGCCCTAAAGTGCTTAAAAATTTATATTTGCAAAGTCGTTTCTTAGTGAGTACCTATGAGCAAAGACAATCGTCCAGGTCAAATTTCAGCTCCGGAGGTCCTAAAGTAATTTCAATGTCCAGTGAGGCGGAGCCCTAAAGTGCTTAAAAAACTATATTTGCAAAATTGTTTCTTGGTAAGTACCTATGGGTAAAGAGCATCGTCCATCAAATTTCAACCCCGGTGGCCCTAAAATAATTTTGAAGTCCAATGGAGCAGAGCCCTGAAAAGCTTCAAAAACTATATTTGCAAAATTGTTTCTTGGTAAGTATCTTTGGGTAAAGAGCATCGTCCATAAAATGTCAACCCTGGTGGCCCTAAAGTAATTTTGAAGTCCAGAGGGGTGGAGCCCTAAAGAGCTTAAAAAACTACACTTGCAAAACCGTTTCCTAGTGAGTACCTGTGAGCAAAGAGAATCGTTAATGTCAAATTTCAGCTCCGGAGGTCCTAAAGTAATTTCAATGTCCAGTGAGGTGGAGCCCTACAGTGTTTAAAAAACTATACTTGCAAAATCGTTTTTTAGTGAGTACCTATGGGTAAAGAGAATCGTCCATCAAATTTCAACCCCGGTGGCCCTAAAGTAATTTTGAAGTCCAGAGGGGTGGAGCCCTAAAGAGCTTAAAAAACTATATTTGCCAAACCTAAGGACCTATGGTTTACCTATGGACAAAGAGAATCAATCGTCCATGTCAAATTTCACCACCTTGTAGGCTTTAGTGTAATTGTGAGCTTCCGTAGGGCGGAGCCATAAAGACAACACAAACATAAACATTATACCACACACCTGGTTACTTCTATGATTATAAGCATCTGCTTGAATGAAACTTTCAAATTTTTAAATTACAGCAGTTCATTTTGAAAACACTAAATTTCTAAAACCTGACACTGCACCATTGTATGCCCTCTGGGTCAGAGCCCTTTGGACAGATTTGCACTAAACTTCACACAAACCATCCTTGAATAATTATTAATAATGCCTGAAAGTTTCGTTGCAATCTGTTGAGCGGTTTCGGAGTCTATAGGCAACATACATAGGCCTATATATTTATATATATACAAATATATTTATACATACTTCCTCTTTTATAGATATAGATAATTGAAGTTATGCAAATCCATAAATGCTGCATTATCGTTCTAAGCTGAGATTCATTCTAAAAAAATGTGTTTAAATGGTACAATTTTTTATGTATAGTGTGAAACGAAGTTATATATGCAACAGTTAAAACCGATGCTCATGATCAACGATCACTAACCATCGTTAATGAAGATAAGCTTGTGAAGGGAAGATTCATTTAGCCAAACGAAAGATCTGTTCACAGCCTTTTACAAACATTTACACTCGCAATAAACCCTCGAACCATCGTGAAGTGCGCGTTGACAGCATTGACAGGCGGCCTCCAGCGGTAGAACTCGTTCCCAATCGGAGCGTTCAAGTCGTTCGCGGCTGCGATTGTTTTGAGTGAGAGCACTCCATCGCTCCAGTGTGTAGCGTGTAGGGCCTCCTGGGGCGAGAGTGGGTCTAAACAATAAGCTGTAAATGGCCGCGAAGGAAAACTGGCCCATAATTACGTGCAAGTACGCGCTTACAGCTGACAGTTTACAGCTGATACGGGCGATGTCGCAACGCGCTGAGCGACGTCCCGCGAGCATGCGGGCTGCGCCGACACCGGTGGGACCATGTCTGTATTAGCAATTATCATTACAATCAGACTCATGTGGACTTTAGTAAAGTTTCATTACAGGGAAATGATGTTTCCTCGAAACTTCAAGATTCGCAATTACGTCAACATGTTGTAAAATTTTGACATGTTATATCATGTCTAAATGAGCCTTTGAACCATAATCTAACAATAACATATTATCCAACTTGGTGCGTGGACCTAAGGTTGGGGAATGAAAGGAGATGGAAACTTTGATTCAGAGATCCCGAGAGGGACTTCCCATAAAAAAAAATTGATCTGTGGTAAAAGAGAAGCCACATAGGTCTCTTGGATCCTAGGTCTTCTTGCTATAGGAACATTAGAACCTGTGTGGGTTGCCTCTTGTGGTAACTAACCAACACAACCTCTGTTTTTAAAGCTATTGCTGTCCTTAAAAGAAACATGGGGTGAGGAGGTTTATTCATACCTATGTCCTAATGAACTAAAATGAACTAAAATTTTGCAAAAAATAGTAATTTTTCTTAGATAAATCAAATCTTATAACTTGTTGAAAATTGTCTATGGTCCTATGTATTATAATATATAACCAATGAACTTTACAGCAAGCCGATACAGTTTATCGGCCGCGGGTGAGGTGTTGGTGGTGGGGGAAGCCCGACCCCGACTCCCGAAATCCCCGGAGACCCACTTGTACAGATTCTATCATCAATAGCCGCGCCGTTGATGACGCGTTATGTAACGCTGGCTTGTGTAACGGCCTGTATCAGCGTTATAGCCGTGTATACGTGCCGTTATAAGTGATAACCGTGCTAAACCGAGATAACATTGGCGAGCTTCAGTGAAACTGATGTTGGCTACCATGTCTTACATAACAAGGTGTAAGGTTACAAGAACTAATTGTCAATTTCCACAGCATGATACGGTTAAGTCATTGTTAACGAGAGATGTTGTGAAAATAATTATAAATTTAAGTGTATGCTAGCAAAGAATTTCTTTTGGAATTTTCATTTTTTTCATCTGGTTGATATTAAAAATGAATTACTTTAATATATGTTATTTTAATCTACGAATAAAAAATATTAATTTCAATCATTTTAAATAGCAAAAATATAATAAAAATCGTGTTCAAATGAATTTGCTCGGTTTTATTACTGTCAGTTTGAAAAAAAAGGGAAATGGTGGAGAATAGATTACCGCAATATACATTTTTATTGGGTTCATCGTGCGATAACTTCAAAATTATTTAATAGTTGACCATAGTTTTTTACGTCTAACCTATTATTTAATAACTATTATTACATCACACCGTGCACGTTAAAACCGTAAGTCTCTTTAACAACCTTCAAGTGTTATTTAATTTACTACCGATGCAATCATTTTGATATGACACGACGCCGGTGTTGTTAATAATAGATTTAAATCGGTCCGTGGAATGCAAATCGGTTAACAACTCGCTTATCGCCGGAGATTACGGCGGCGGCGGCGTAACAGGCGGCGTTATCAGAGCTTATCAGAAAATTGCAAGAACTGTCAGCGACTTTCGCCTTTACAGTTAGTATCGGTAGCTGATAACGGGTTGTCACACTGGAACAAACAACGGTTATAACTAGCATTAACTACTGTTATATGCTCGGCATTAAATGCGATATGCATCAGTGCAATATGCTCCATCGATAAAATCTGTCCACACTACTGTTGGATAGGATTTATTGTTTTCGTCTATTTCGTAACCTCTTTAGATGCTGTTGGTCTGAACCAAAAAAAAAAAAAAAAAAAAAAAAAAAAAAAAAAAAAAAAAAAGTTTTGTCCGAGTTTTTATTTCCGCGTGATCCTGTGTTACACTTTGACATCGCGTTTTCCAGCCCCACGCCGCGCCGGCAGTTTGGGGAGGCAGCAGCGCGTGGAACGGACTTCCCGGTCGGAGCGTGAGCGGGGACGCGTTTCGTTGCGCTGACCTTCCTGGCGTTGGAACAGAACAGCTGTGTTCAGTGTTCCTCCGTTGTAGACAGTTGTGGCACGGAAAGAGAACGAAGGCAAAAAATACGCAAACGAAGAAAACTCTTGAGAACATACAGCCGCGCTTTTATTTTATGAATTAATTCGCCGTTTTGAGTATTGCTGAACAGTATCTTTTTAAATATACCGTATGTTTAAAATTAACGCATATCTCTTTAAAAGATATTAAACAAAACAAATAGTTTATATAAACCCCTTGTAAGACGTGATGGCTTTTACTGAGGAAAAATGGAGTATCCCACGAACCATTTAATTTAGAGAGTTTATTTTATGGATACAGAAGTAGGTCACTGATAGCTGTCACTGTATATAGGCTGTGACATCAATAATTCCAGTAAATCCATCATCGATTCTTGTAAGGCGCAGGTACACAGAGTGAGTGGTAGCTAGAGGCTTGTGATAGCCGGTGTGGTTGACCGATTAGCCCTATCAGCCACTCGCATTCCTGCGGCTTTGTCGCCCAATTCATCCAGTTGTCAGTCATCAGCCGCGGTACGTGACCGCCGCAGACTACCGTTGGGACAGCTGCTATTTCCTACCACAGTACTGTCATTATACAATTGCGGCTCGGTTCGGCTGTTTGAGCAACACACGCATAGTCCATAATTGTTACTGAAACAGTGCAGTGGCGTAGTGGTAAACTGCGTAACAAAACTACGTGTAATAAACATTTTATGACTTCAGAAGTTACAGGTAGTCTTTTCTAATTCTAATAGTTTTTAAAGGGTATAGGTTACACTTGTTGGGAAATCATTTAAGGGTTGCATTTAATTAGGTTGTATTTTATTTGGAGTTTTTAATTCTCTAGCATGTTTTAATCGTAGCTCTTAATGCTAGTTATTAATGAATTTCACGTTGTGAGACAGAAAATGATGGACTTCAGGAAATCATTGTCCGTATAATGTCCATGGTTATGGCTGTTTGCATAGGATGGTTGGAAACTACACAAACTTTTAATTTAGGAAGTGCAATTATACTCTAATAAAACAAACCCACATCGATTGATTTACCTTATTAGTGATGTAATGTCGGAAATAATTATACTTTTGATCTTGTTTAAGTCTAGAATTGTTACATGTAAAGACCCGTTATTTCTTAATGTAAAGTTATATATCATAAAACCGTATAGCGGAGGTTCAACTTTTAGAAAACTCATGCAATAAGTAATAATATTTAAACATTTTAGATACAACTTTCAGTGCGCTATTTGACAAATAATAGTTTATAAGCAAACGTCAAACAGTGGGAGAACCAAGTTTATAAACTCGTGTTCGGACTTCCCGATGAGCGTCGGGTCGGTCTGGAGTGATGACGTGATGCAGTGTGCTGTGCTCCCCGTCTCCAGCACTCTCCGCCAGTCAGCAGTCGGGGTGGTCGCAGTTGCATCATGTCGTCGAGAGGATGAGAGGATGAATGGAGAGGATCCGGCGGTGAAAGTGTTGAGGTAGGATTAGGCTCAGCCCCGGCCCTGCAGTGGATCGCCACGTCACTATACGTCACTGGTCACCACGTCAGGTGGTCGCCAGTGACAGCTGGTACCGCGGGTCGTGAGAAATTACCGCGGGAAAGAGACATATCTGAATATCATACCGGGCTTGTTTCCTGCTCACCTATACGGTCTGGTGGAATAATTCCCTCGGCATCTGGAAACGTTTTTAATATTACTGTACTTTCGCTTTCTCTCGGTCTGCTATTTAGTTGGCGTGAACCGTAATGTGATTTTATCAGGCAAACTCCCAGGTAAACGAAAAAAGATGTTTCTGCGTGTAATCGTTGATATTTTTTTACGTGACGTAAAGCGTTTGCCAAGCCCATTTTGCCACCTGTAAAGTCATTTAACTGGGCTTGAAAGTGTGATCAATTTTTGTTGTTGTTTTATTTATATACCATGTAGCCTATTTAAGAACAATCTATGAAAATATGTTATGATATTTTGAATATTGTATACATTTGTATAAATGGTCATTATATTAAGTTTTTTATGTCTTAGTTTCCAACAGTGTCCACACTGATTCTCTTTTGGCGCTCTCTAAAAATCGCCCGTCAGTTAAGTTATAAAGTCGGTCTTCACTGTTTACCCGTTTGTCCGTCAAAATTCTGTAGTTTAGTTTCTCCTTTACCTCTCTACAACAAAGTAAAATGTTGTCGTACTGTTTATGAGTGTGCTTTCACTCAACCATTGTTTGAGCTGTAGCCAAAGTAGTATTTCGGGTTGTCTAAATGTTCTCACACCGACTGTTACTGATTTCTCTTTTATTGGCACCTCTGTTCAAATTTTGTGTTTAAAATACAACAGATCATTAACGTTCGGTAATATAATGTTTTACATTTTTATACAGTCAGATGCTGAACAAGCGCATTTATTTGTTTGTGGATAAATCAAACTACGCCATAACGCAATCTTCGATTCTTTAAGGTACAATAAAATAAGGTAAAATACAGCCTCTGAAAATGTACTGTACTACAATATATATCATAGTAACTTCCATCCTCATTAACACGACTTAATATATTCTTGTGTATTTAAAGGTCCGTGGCATTCTTTTAGCGTCTATATGGAGAACTGGCAAACCCCGGTGTTGCCATTATCTATATAACATCGACTTATCGGTAGATAGCATTAATTAATAACATTAGAACTTTAAATTAGTTTTATCGTAATAATAATTGTTGCCAACAATTTACATTTTGAACTTTGACAAATTGACATTTAATCCCTGAACAACTCATACAAGGCAAAGATGATAAAATTTGTTGGTATAAGTCGTGAATTTCGTGTCTCCGAGTGCTCGTTCTTTACTTTATTGTTAGTATCATTAGGTAAAAATGTTTCTGTTTGTATCGCCACCAGAGTTGAGCTCGACAGGAAGTATGAGTTGCAACGATCGTCAGTCCAGTCCCAGTCAGACAGTGGCAGTGGACGGTCTCCTCCACATCGGCCGGTAGTCACGAGTCACGAGTCACCCACGGCCAGTCAGCCGCTGTCAGTCACGGGTGGATTAGTCATAACAGTATTGTTTTTCACCAGTCCGCAGCCGTACAGGTGGCCACTATTTGGCCCATTTATTAATAGTTAAAAGTACCAGCTTGCGTGCACGTATTGCACAACCCTCCGGCGAGTCATCCTCTCTAAATAACTGGACCCATTCTTGGGTTTAATTGCGGCCGGTGGTAAACAAGAAGACAATACTTCAATTTTTATCCTCACTTAACTACTGTTGTAGCTCGTCTATAACTAGTTAGTGTTGTCATTGTTATGGTTGATTGTTTTGTTATCAACATTAAGGTTGGCTGTTAGTAGTGGGAAATTGAGAGACCTGGGCCAGTTCAATGACCCCTGAGGAATGTGCTGAGTCATGATGACGTCATCACCGATGACGTCACCGATGACGTCATCGATTGCATCATCGATGACGTCACCGTCAATGACGTCATCACTATGACGTCACACCCATGACGTCACAGAAATGACGTGCTGATGACGTCACCACCCATTACATCATCAATATGACGTCATCGTCACCATGAAGGTCAAGGTCACGCCGAAACTTAAAATTTTTTGGCACTTTTGCCGTTTCTCACACTACGCTCCGAGTTTCAGTCAGAGTCCTCGTGACCTTGATGACTTGGAGCGAATATGCGACTAGAAACAGCAAAAGTGCCAAGTCAAGCTCGAGTTTGCGACGTGACTATGCCTAAACCATCATGTGTCACTCCTCAGAGGTCATTGAACCGAGCCAGGTCTCCCAATTTGCCATGAATGTGACCTTTGAAAACCGAACAACAGAGTGCCGACACCGATGCACACCCTACGACAGTCACCGAGCGACTGACTGACTGTCCGGCTCTGTGTACTCTAGGTATATGGGAAGTGGTGGGGGAAATTGTGATGATCTTGGGAAACTTTTAAATCTCAAACAAGGGGGCACCGTTTTGGTGCTACCTTAAATGTACATGTTAAAGTGTTATGACCTTGAGGTTGACTGTAAACTCGGGACTTAGGATTGTCTTTAAAGATGTATCCAAAGAATCTTCAGATTTGAGTTAACACTTAGAAAAATTTACTAGTAAAACTGTTTAATGTGTATTTGCCAGAGTTTAAGTGTGGTGACCTTGAGTCAAAACACTAAAATACTACAAGTCGATATCGTCCCAGAGTTAAAGTGTGATAACCTTGAGACTGTTTCAAAGATTTATCCAAAGTACCTCCAGGTTTGAGCCAACACTTAGAAAAATTACTCTTTGTACAACAATTTGATGTTGTTTCCATAGTTTAAGTGTGTTGACCTTGAACTGGTTAAAATGAAAACTTTAATTTAAAACCGCACAGTGGAGTGCATGATACAGATGCGCACCCCATGACAGTCGGCGAGCGACTGACTCTCAGACCTTGCGCACTCTAGGTATATGGGAAGTGGTGGGGGAACTGCGATGACCTCGGGAAACTTGAAAATGTCAAGCCAGGTAGCACCGTTTTGGTGCTACCTTAAATTTACATGTTAAAGTGTGATGACCTTGAGGTTGACTGTGAACCTGTGACTTAGGATTGTCTTTAACAGCTTGAAGTTTTTGCCTGAGTTCAAGTGTGGTGACCTTGAACCGGTTAAAATCAAAACTGCACAACAAGGATGTGCATCCTACGACAGCCGCCGAGCGACCGACCTTCAGGCCCTGCGTACTCTAGATATATGGGGAAGTGGCGGGGGAAATTTCAAGGTCATTCAAACGGAGTTTTAAAAAAGTCAAAGAGTAGAAAGACTATTCTTGTGAGTCTATAGCGATTTCATTGATAGTGAGTGCTTCTGTATGCCAAGTTGATCTGTACTGACAGGCTCCTAAATAATGTTTGCAAAAACCTGCAAAATGATTGTTGCACAATTTGCAGCCAGTTAGCTGTTTTAGTGTGAATTCAATGCAACGTTCAGGGCAACAAGTGTACTTATGCCCTCTCATCTGGTACACATGGAATGTCTTCAACTCCGGTTTTGGCTTCTTCCAAGACTTGCACTTACACGTGCACTGACCAAAAGCTTCACATGTTCTACAAGCCAGGCCATCCACCACATCAATGTCATTCGGCCATGAAAAACATTTCTGTTCGCAACAGTAGTTGAGTTGACTCTCCATGTTGCTGCGGTGAAGGTGCGCAATGAAATGATGCTGTAGTCAGTGAGAGTGCACCTTAAATAAACTCATTGGAGGGGAAAGGTCAAGGTCATTCAGACGGAGTTTTAAAAAAAGATGACTAGTCGTCCTCCTCCTCGTCGTCCGTTGTACTTGGGGAGCTGTCAGAAGAAGAGCCCCGCGCAGGTGCTCCCCAGATGAAATGTATGTCTATTTGAAAGCGCAGGCCGGGATCTTGTACCATCAACTCCTTTAATCTATTACATACCAATTGCACTTCGTACACATTGTTAATAATCAACACCCAAGGCTTTGGCTGAACATAACGTGTAGTTGAGTCAGCCTCGCAGACAGTTACATCTTCCGGTGATATTGGAGTGTATAAATGTGTAAAATCTCGTTGCTGAGGCTGGCTTGAAGTTGAAGGTTCTGTGCCGACCCTGGTTGCATCAAAATTCAAATCCATTCTACATTCAAGAGGTCCAGGGTTCCCGTTGAATACATAGAGTAACTTTTGATACAAGACTTCCACTTCTGTCGCATCTTGTAAATGAACTGTCCACCGCAAGGGAAATGCTTCGTCCGTAGTGGAGTCAACTTGAGAAAGAGTCCTGTCCGCCATGGTAGCCAAGCAAGGAATGAGGTGAGCTGCAGTCAATTGTAACATTATCGAAAAGTAGAGGGGGAAATTTCAAGGTCATTCAAATTGGGTTTTAAAAAAGGAAGGAGTGGAGGGGGAAAGTTCAAGGTCACCCAAATTGAGTTTTAAAAAAGGAAAGAAGGTCACTCCCCATCAACCTCGTCGTTGTCTCCTACATCTTCATCCGCATCAGATTCACTGTATGGGTAAATCGGTGACATTGGTGAGTATTGCGGTGAGTGCTGACCGTTGTTGTCCTCCTGCCGCAATGTAACTTGCGACCAATCATAGTTGAAATTCATTTGTATTATGATCCCAGGGTTGTCCCGGAGTATTTCTTTCATTCTTTGACAAACTGTTTCTAAATAGTGCACACTGTCGATCGACAGTGTCCAACCCGTACTTGTTCCAACATCAATAGTGGAGTCAGCCTGGGTGTTTGTGTTGTCAGCCATGGTTGCCTGCCGAACAAGGAATGACGCTTGATGTGAGGCCCATGCAGGAACATGGTGAAGTAGTGGGGGCGTGGTGAAGTAGTGGGGGAAGTTTCAAGGTCATCCAAACGGAGTTTAAAAAAAAAGAAAACCTAGAAATTAACATTGAAATTTTCCAACTGATGGTGGCGGACGTTTTTCTTCTGCAACCTTGCCGACACATGTAACTATGCCGTATAGTATGAACAGTACAACCATAATAAGGCCGAACAACAAAAGATAGCCGTTTACTATCATGATATTTTCTGAGTGGATCTGCTTTCTTCTTATCGCCCTCTCTTGCATCCTCTTCTCTAACTTGTGTACGAAGTCACAGCATGCGTGAGGACATCTTTCATCTGTTGGTAGGTTAGCCATTGTCGATGTTGTAGGTTTGGCTGTTGAAGAAGGAATGAGGTATCTAATTGTGTTGTCTCATGTATATCAACAGTGAAGTGGTGGGGGTAGCGAATCAGTGGAGGGGGAAGTTTCAAGGTCATTCAAATTGTGTTTTAAAAAATCCTATCTTGTTACTGAGCATATATGTCAGTAACAAGATAGGTGGTTTTGCTCTTTTACTTCTTTAATATAATGAAGAAATAAACATATTCTACAATTGTAAGAACAAGGAAGACAACTGCTAGTCAGCTGAAGTAATCCAAGTTGTCTGGCTCGGTCTTCATCGACGCCGGTGAGGAAGCAGTCGTTGAAGAGGAATGTCCAGGCTCTTCCTTCGGCTGCCGAAGATTCCGTATATTGCAAGCGTAGACTTGCACGTTTATACGGTAGCCTCGTGCCACCATCAGCTGCAACTCCTTGTACAAGTCGTTCAGCTCCTGTTGCGTTTTGATCGCCACCTCCTCATAGCTGGCACAGCTTACGTTCAGAGACATACTGATGTTGTTCGGTTGGCTGCTGGAGTTGAAATGAAGATGAGGCACAGCGCTTGGAGGTATATGAAAAAGTGGTGGGGGTGTTTGCATTCAAGCAGGTTTGACTTGTAGCGTGGTGGTGGGGGTAACTGTGAAATGCAAAGGTCAAAGGTCAAGGTCACCCGCGAAGTTTAAAAAAAAATGCAACATATCAATATGTGACAAACATCACATATTGATATGTTGCATTTTTTGTCTTTTGTATTTTTTTTTTGTCTTTTATGGTTTATTTATTTATAAAAACATTACAATAACATATGTACAACAGTAAAACTTAAATCTAACACTGCTGCTTGTCGGCGATGTGGATGGTTAACTCGGTGGAATTGCTACCCGTGCAACCGTGGGAAACCAGGTAGAGACAGCCGGGTTGGATGGAGCGCAGATCCTCGTTCTGGAGGAGATGGACGAACCGTTTCGGCAGGTAGACTTGGAACTTGGGCTCATCCCCCGGAGTGAATGGTGCCTCGCTAAGACTGCAGCAGATGGCCTCTCCAACTGTAGTCTCCATCTTCTTCATGGCGTGGATAATGTAGTGCTTCTCGTCTTTAAGTTCGGAACACTTCTTGACGGGTAGTATGGTAGATTTGGAGTGAGCATTGAACTGCTCAACCAAAGTTTGCAGGAACTGGTGAGATGCCATGGTCGAGTTATAGATCGTCTTCTTCGTCTTCTTGCTGGGAGATGTTGTCGTCTCGGAATCTCGAGTAATACTCATGCCAGGTCCCGGTCTGCTCCTCACTTATATAACCCCCGTTACCCCCACTACTCCCCATTTCCCCACTTTGAAGGTAAGATGCGAGTTTATAGGCGTTTTTTAAAGCGCAATGTCTATCTTTTTCATGTTCTGGACTTTTAGTACAAATACAAACATTTTCCATCGTATACTTGTAATTTTTATCCAATTCCACATCATTAACCGGAACATGAGTAAATTCTTCGATCCATCTCTTCTTTTCCAGTCCTTTTGTGTAAATATCGGTAAACCTGTTTGAAAACTGATGCATGATGTGATACAAGTCCGTGTAACTTGCAAAACCATCATACCAATCGATATGATGGAAATATTTTGAAATCCACCTGTTGGTAGTAGCGGCTTTGCTAGTTAATGATGAATAAGAACATGGTGGTTTGAACAAAAATGTATATGGAACACTTGTATTGATGTCGAAAAACACAAGTTCTTTTATGATAAACCTATCATCATTACCCCGAAACGCTTGGAACTCAATTATACCAGGTTTGGACTTTACTTGTTCTTCTTCCTTGTCCATTGCGAAGATCACTCGTCTGCTCATGACGAAGTCCAAAGGTCAACTGATTTTCACACCACGGTAGGTACGACTTTTATACCTGGCCGTACAGTTGTTGGCGCGTTGGTGTATATTTAACGTGGGCACCGTCCCCGGTAGGCCTAACCCCACAAAGTGTTTGATATTGTTTTAAAAATTAACCATTGCTGTGTAGTTGATTGTCATTTAGGTTTCCATCTTTACATTTTCCTTGTTTTCATTTTCATCACTAACACTTGATTCTTCTCCTCCTTCTTCTTCCTCTTCTTCACGTTTTACTGATTTCTTATGTAGTTGAGCGTACTTTTCCAATTGTCTCCACATTTGTACTTCATGAGGAACCCTATTGAATATAGAAGTATCCACAGGCCCATACAATATAGGTGCGTCCGGTTGTTTGTCCAAAGTGTCTTCCAGATAATCTTTAATAATCGAACTTGAAAACACCAGTTGTCTCAAATATCTTGTTATTGGTTCAGTTGCACAAGTTAGAATAAAAAACTCTTCTCGATTAAGTTGAATCTTGTTATCATGTCTTGTTGTGTCTCTAAACCGCAACTGATGATCACCACGATGTTTAACAATATCGATTTCCACATTTGAATCCAAAAGGCCTACTCTTGTCTTTCTTCCAAACATGTTACTACTTAAATAGCATTCTAGCAGATGCAAGTGTTTCATAAACGATTCCCAAGCAGTGTCCGTAAACAAAATCATTTTGGGCCCATGAGTTAAAATTACAGTAGGTGAATAATCCGTCGATTTCATAACACCAATTAAAACACTTTTGTCCAAACTGGATGAAATTGGATAAAATATTCGCAAGAATACCTCACTCAATATGTTAGGAGAAATATTATCTTCAATATCCCTTTTCCTCTTCTGTACATTCTTTCTTCTTTTACCTTTTTCCTCGACATTATTACTGGCGTGTAGTTGTCCGCAAGGGTTGTGTTCATCTCCTTCCGGTTGGCCTTGAAGATTTAAAAAGTCAGATATCTCCTTCTCAATATCTGCTACATTTTCTGGTGTACCACTAGGAGAAGCCATATTGAATACGATGCTACCCATACAACAGTAGGCAACAAACTGATGAGGAGCGGTCTGTACGCTCTGCTTTTATACTCGCGGAATGAAACAAAACCGGTTTTTACAGTACATTCTTAACAATTCCAGTTAAAGGTGTGTATGTTACAATTTTATCATGTAGAATTAAACAGTATGCAGTTGTATTAGCCGGTATAGCATCGTTGAATTCCATTTCTATTTTTATATCCACACTTGATGATTTTACTGATTCATTTTGTTTAGAACAATCAATTACAACTATTGGGTAGGCATCGTAATATTTTGAAGGTGATAATAAAGGTGTATTTGCTTTACCGTAATATGAACTTTGGAATCTTGCGTACATATCGTACAATATACTGTATTTCTTCTTAGTGAATGGCACATTTAAATTGTCGTATGGAAAGAATTGTGAATTTAAATAAACTGTAATATTTTTCAAGTCACAATGATCAAATTGTCCTGCATGTTTAGTGATGTCGTCTCTTCTACCTGTTTGTAAACCAAATATAATATACCTGGCTCGTTCTACATAATTTGATGTTTTAACAGTCCAAGTGTGTCGATCCGTAGTAGGTAAACTGGGATGCTCATGGAATTCCCAACTCCTAAATGGAATAACAATATCACGATCGGCTTTTAATTTTCTTAAAAGTAGCATTCTATGCTCGTCAGCTAATTTAACATGTGGAACTCTCCATACAATTTTGTCTAATTTTAATTTCCATTCTAGGTTTGCATCAGTCGTATTATCTGCAGCTTTAATAATGTCTTTATCGTTAGAAGACCTCAACAAAACTAATTCTTGTTTAACGTTTAATATTATTTTCCTATAATCTTCAGCAAAACCAAGCAACAAACGTAATGGAATATGAAAATCAAAATATCCATTTGAATTTGGAGTGATCGTGTCAATTGTAGGTAATACCCATCCGGCAGGTTTAAGTAAATTGGTTTCATTGGGTGTTATAGATGTTAGTCCTTTTAAAGTCGTTGAAATACCTACTTTTTTAGTAGAATCAACTGTTACACCTGATATTTCATATCTACTTTCATCAAACAGGAAAGCCATAGGATTATTTATAAATGGAACTGTTGTACCAGCACTAGTACCGTCCTTTTTAGTAACTTGTCCTTCAATATACAAGTAACTTTCACATGGTAGTGTGTAAATGTCTTGATTTTGTATGGGGATACGAATTTCATCGTTATTGTTTAATTTCGATGAAGTGTAAGGGTTGTGGGTGTGATATTCTTTTTCCCATAGGGTTTCGTCGAATGTTGGACCCTGCGCTATATCCAGTATATCCATAATCGGTTAATTTTAATCCAATTCTCTCTAAGAAACAAATGTTCTCGCGTGTTAACTCCTCCACAGCTGAAGAGCTACTAATGCGGTTTCCCGTAGGTTGTTCGCTTTTAAATGTTAAACCCATGATTTTGTATTAAAGTGTCGATTTTAAATGTAATCTAACCGTAATAGGCTCTTCTCTGAAGTCTACCAAGTTACCGTCTTGATCCAATACGCTCAACACGATGTCTGAAATGAAAGTGGTGTTCAACGGTAGATATACCAGGTTTTGTGGCTTTTCAACAATTTTAAATCCAGGTGGTACACTTGGGTAAAAAGTATGTATGATATGGGTGTTAGCCCCATCCCTGTAAGCTCCTTGTATAATGTTACAAGTTATGTCTATACTATTGACTTTTAATATTGTTACTGTTTTTTTACCGGAATGTGTTACATCTGGTCCTAAAATTGGCTCATCTTTGGAAAATCCCAATAAATCACCAATTGAGTTTGGTTGAGTAAAATCTATATAATATTTGGAAGTAATTTCAGCTTTCATCGTATTATTATTACCTTTTAATGTTATATTGTCTTTTCCCATTTTAGTTTGCAAAAATTCATTTATATGATCAATTTCATAAGAACCTGTGGGTAACCTGCACTCTTGTAAGTCTGTAAACTTCCCACTGGCATCTTTTCCCTTATAATAATGCAATACGTTATTTTTACCTTCCGTAACATTGGGAATAGAGTTGTAAGTAGTAAAATCTAATAGTGCCGCCTCCCAAAATCTTCCTTTTTGCAAGCGTAACGCTGGAAAAAGGATACTTCGTAAAGTTGACGATTTTCCTGTTAATGATACCGTATAGGAAGACATCTCAATAGTGACTGATACTTTTAGCTAGAAATTCCAAACATAAATGGCCGCATATTGAAGTATTATCAGGTTGTTCTCTTTTATAGTTATAATATATGTTTTTAGCAGATTTAAAGTAATTTTGAAGTTCTTTTGGTGGTGGCAGGTTACCGAAACTATCAAAATAATATACATTGCTGTTCAGTTTCTTATAACACACCCAATGGGTGCCGGGCCCTTCAGTATTATCCAAATTTACGATTCCAGTCTCATTTTTCCATATTTTCTTTGGTAAACTGTCCTTCATGAATACTCCGTGAAAAAATGGTATTTTTAAACAGGAAATATATCTAAATAATTCAACATTGGTCAACGCTTTATGTGGTATAACTAATTGATTTCTTTTATTTAATATGCACGATACGGTCTTAGGTATAGACCTGCCCCGTTTTTTACCATTGACCATATAGTCGGTTTTTTATTATTTTTCTTCGTAGAACGTCTTTTTAGTCTAATATTACCACCATGTTTCTTCATGGTTGATCCTTTTTTATTCCTACCCCTCCTTTTTCCACCGCCTACCGCTGTTTTAGCCTTCATACCTGCTGTTACCGCTAAAGCTGCTGCTTTTTCCGCAATACTGGCGTCACTAGACTTAACTCGTTGCCAAGCTATATTTGCTAGCTTTTTATCAGCGATTGACCTATTTTTTGAATCGGTAAATGTGGAATATGCGATATCGTGTTCTTTACAAGCCTGATCTAACTTATTTATGCCTGGATCACCTCTTTCCAGTCGTTTTTGCAATTTAGTTCCTGGTCCGCAATATTGATAACCTCCCGGTATGTGAAATTCGTATGGTAAAGCGTCTATTGCTCTGTTTACGATAGATCCTACTGGAATACGATTTAAAGCTTTACTTAACAGAGAAACCGCTGTGGACGTGATACCGCCTCCTTTCCGTATAGTGTCTCGATATGGACTGGTGTAATGAAATGTCATGATTGTCTTTTATATTCGAAAAGCGTAACCTATGTGTTACCTCTATGACAGGTTGCACATAAATGAAGTCATTTATTGGGTTATTTAATTAAATATCAATATCACCCCAATCTGATGATCTAAACTTTTGCGTATTAGGGTTAATAAAATATTTATTAAATATTTCCCGTTTAATCCAATTACCTCTCTCTTATTCAGACACCCAATTACCATGTGTACGGGTTCCAATAAGATTGTATATATCAAATAATGCATTTCCTAAAACTTTAATAAGAAAATTAACAGTGACGGCATTATCCACATGTTCAGGGTCTTTAAGGTCTGTTATACGTTTATTATTACAAGTATACACTTTGCTATCCATTTGTGATAATGTGATAGCCTCTCCTACAGTTGCAGCATCATTTGCTTCTCTTCCTTGCGCCATGTTTGTTAGTTTTTTATTACTACATATAAAAAAACGCATGGTAATTATTTGGATCTAGATGTACTGTTTGTCCTAAGGCAGCCGCGTCTCTATCTGCATGACCCCATGACACATTTGATAACCTTCCATACATGCAATCCCAATAAGCGTTTTTGTATGTCAATAAATGAAATTTTTCATTACCTTGAATAAAGTCATCCCCTTGCTTTGATAATACTTCATCTCGTTTTGCAAATCCAGTTGTTTCTTGTTTTAAAGTCTCTTTCATTTGACCCACTGTTGCACCATCAGATGGTGCTGAACCATCTTTTACATTCGCCAAACAATTGCCAAGACAATCGATAACTCCCACATCATGTATGACACAATGATCTTTTATATATTTGAGATTTACGGCATCATTTTCATTTTTTGGATAACCTATATCGTTAATAACAAATTTATAAAAAGAAAATCCATCTTTTGTCTTTTCAGGTATCAAGGAATGTAAATAGCGTCTATTTAAGCTGTCTTTTGCATCTTTTGGGTCATCTACGTTGGATATACGTTTATTGTTAGCACTATACGTTTTCCCATTGAACTTTAACGTATTTTTTAATTCAGATGACAAATAACCTTTGTTTATTGCATCACCGTTTTGGTTTGGTTTACCAACGTTGATAATTCTATGATCTTCTGCGTCATATGTGTTATTTTGTAGTCTTAATGTTGGTGATATCCTTTCCTTTAATATTTTTAAATTTATTGCATCGTTTTCATCCGTAGTATCTTTTATGTTTTTTAACCTTTTATTACTCATATCATAATCTCCATCAGGTGTTTGTGGTAAACCAGCACTTCTTTTTAAACTATTCGCATAATATAATCCATCCGAGGAGTAACGTCCGAACTTGTCGACACTCATGGTGCAACTGAATAGTATTCTAGGGAGTACCGCATTTTTATGAGATTACCCCACGGTTTCGGAGTTCATCCACTAAAGCCACCCATTCGTTTTCCAATCCAGTATGACCCGCTTCTTTAGCTTCATGTATTAGTTTCATTCTATCCACCAATTTATTGATATTATTGTAATAAATCACATTTGTGTTATATAGTTTCTTCATTAAACCTGTACCTGTAACAGATTTGTTTCTTTTTCTTGGTTCTGCAGCACTTATATCCAAAGTGGATGACACAAACCTTCGTTTTACAGGTTTTCTTGGCATTATCGGCATTGGTTGTCTTTTCGCTGTTGGTATTAACTTGGATACAAATTCTCTATATTTTAAAGACCTAGATCTAAAAACTGGTTGGTCAGCTAAATATTTTCTCCTGTATGCATTGGTGTGTTCCAAAATCTGTTTATATGCTTCCATGTCTTCTTCTTTAACTAACAATTCTAAAGGCTTTTTTTCAAATAATAATTCAAATAATCCTCTTGTACCCTTATATCTTTGATTACCAACAATAATATTATCATGTTCATCAATGTTTACCGGGCTATTACCAACCATTAAACCTTCTTCTGTTAATCTTACTCCATAACTATGGTAGTTTTTATTAGGATTTATTCCAGCTAACATTTTTATCATGTATTTCCTTCCTAAAGGTCCTTTGTTATGAATGTTTTCACCCAACAAGCTTATGTTTGACGGACCTTCCCTTGCTTCTTCTTCTTTTTCCTCTTCACTAGCAGTTGATACATCTTCATGTCCTCTTTTAGCTTTTACTTCATATAATTCTCTTATACCACTATAGTCTGGTGATTCTAGCTCTCTTTCGGGTTCTCCGCCGGTAAAACCACTATATGTAGAGGATTCCGGGTCTTCGTCACTAAAATCTTCTGATTTTACATATTCTCTTTCAAACTTTGTAATAGGTGCAATTGCATCTCCTTCCAAAACGGGTTTAGCAAATTTTTTGTTTAATTGTTTCAAGGGTTCAGTAATAGGTTTAAAAGTAGATTCAAGAAATTTCTCCCTTTCGCTAATACCTAATTTTAATGCTCTGTTTTTATCCCGAATAGAATCACTAAGTGATTTTATTTCCTTTATTAACTTTTCTTGGTTAACCATGTTTGTAGCAAGACGTGTTGTACAACAATGAATGTTTTACATCATGATCAGTGTATTAGTATAAATTTATCAAATCCTATCCTGTATCGACCATTGTTTAGCGGTTGTTCCTTTATAATTGTTAATAACCCATACTTTTCACCCCAAGCCTTTCCACACAACTCTTTAAATCGTTCAAATGGCATATCCGCACTTACATGGTCATAATATATGTGTTTTAGGTTGGTTTCATCCTGTTTAAATACAATTAACATGTTTGCATTGTCTCTAATGAGCTGTTTCGGTATTTTGCTGTAAGTTTGACCAATATAAATGCTATCTATGTTGTTATGTCGACCCATGGCGAAGTAATTCCTTATTGTATTTTGATTTTCACAAGATACATCGTCAAATATGAATACTGAGAATGGTGTAGCCTCTTGCGGTTGCATGACACTCTCGCTTGCGTTAAATCTAAAATATTTAACTTCAGGCACATTATTGAGTATTTGTTCCAATAACTGATATTTTGGTTGTTGTAGTGACTTTGAAAATACATATAAATTATTAAAACGTAAGCCTTTAGGGTTTGTAATCAAATTGAATACTACATTTGTTTTTCCACAATTGGAAGGACCGGTAACCAAACAACGCACCGTGTTTGGTAACAAAACACCATGTTTCCCAGTATTGAATTGAGAACCATCCACTGTGAGTTCATCTATATTATTAATAGTAAAATTGTCTTTTTGCGGTATTATCTCCATCCTTTGTAATGGTTCAACCCAAAATGATGCTCTATCATTATATTAGATCCTTTTTAGGTATCCAAGAATCTTCCGTCTTATTAAATCCTAACCATCGTACTTTAACCTTATCTTTTTTCCGTTGCAACACCTTTTCTACTAGATATACATCACCTACTGTTGATTTTAACATTTCATGTCCATAAAACCCTCCTTCCAGCAATTGTCCTTTATTATCTTTTAAAATGTAAGTTTCTGGTATTGTAGGTTGCACCTTAAATACAGTAAATACCTCATTTGTCCAGTTTGGAAGATATCTTTTACTGAATACACCTTTGTATTTGCTTATTCGCACTTTATCACCAACATTAAACCTTTTAGGCTTTAGTTTTTCAAATTTTGGTTTAGTATTCGTTTGTATACGTTTTAATACAATTTTTTCATTTTTATTAGTCACCTGGCTTGGTTTCATACCGATAATTCTATGAAACTTGTTATTGTAATCGCTTATAAGTTTTGGTAACATATCAATCCATACGTGTGATCCTCTATTGGAAAACATCTTATACATCGCACCTTTTAAGGTTCTGTTAAATCTTTCAATTATTGATGCTTTTACCTCTGAATTGGTTGAGTAATGGTTAATGTTGTGTTTTTTCATTAAATTTGCAAATTCCTTATTAAAGTATTCTTTTCCATCATCAGTTTGTAAATGTTTTATAGTATGTTTGTCTCTTTGTATAGCTGTTTCCATTGCTTTTGTAACACTTTTGCCACTTTTATCTTTTAGTGGTAAAGCATCTGCCATTTTTGAAAAACAATTAATAATAGTCAATATGTATTTAAATCCTCTATTTTGTTTACTGTAAGGAATCATTTCGATTAAATCCGCTTGATATAAATCATTTATTCCTTTTATCACTGTATTTCTTCGCGGAAACTTTCTTCTTGCAGGTTTATGAAGCTCGTTGACAATTTCTTGCTTCAAGTTCTTCATATTGCAGGTTTGAATGTTTCATGTATCACATGTATAATCACAATGAATGTTGTCTTAAATATTCACATGATTTATATAGGTCAAGGTCATCCAAACTTGTGTAAAAAAATGGGGAACACGGCGTTGGACTTGCCGTGTTCCCCATTTTTTTTACGGAAGGAAAAAGGAATAAGGTCGAAGTTGTAGAAGGACGAAGAATAGGTTAGTTGATAGGGTTAATAGATTAGTGGCCAAAAGGGAGTGTGTGAATTTTGTCTTCCATAATGTGGCGTTTGTCATCCTTAGAAGAAAGTGCTTTTTTTACTTCTGTCACACTGAAAACTTGATGTTTTTCGCTTCGGATTGTGTTAAATTTGGCTTTCAAGGTAGTATCTTCAAATAAACACTTTTTGTATTGATCAAAATTAATGTGTTTTTTCAAATAATTTGTTTTCACACCCTTGGCCTTCTTTGTAGTTGATGGTTCTTGTTGTTCGCCTTTATACACATTGAAGGAATATAATTTCGACATTAGTGCAACAATTTCTTCCATTACTTGTCCATTACATTCATCTTTAAATTTGCCTAAAACTTTTTTATTATTTTCGTTGAAGTTTGGATGATTTTGTGGGTAGTCTGAAAAATCAAAGTCATTCCTGTGTACGAACGTTTTTAAATCTTTGTACATGTCTTGAGTCTTTATCCAATAGATAAAAGCGTCAGTATCCATGTATGCTACTCCTATATTGTCACGACCATAGTAGTCAACCATCTTGTTATAATGGAAATCGTACATATGGGTTTTTGAAATATCCAATATGCACATTCCTGCGTATAATGGGCGGTCCATAACAACTTTTGTTTTCTTCATGCTTACTGCTTCAAGGTTTTCATTTATTATCATTGTTGATCCAAAATTCGGTTTCTGTACAAGTTTTTCCAATTTTGCAGGGTCTGAAACTAATTCTACAATTTTGTGTTTCCTCTTGTTCTCCAATGTTTTGCCAAATATAGCGTTGTTCATTAATTTAAAAAAGTCCTTTTGAAATGCTGATGTTGCTCTAGCTCTTCTTGCGGTGTTTCCATCGATGTAGGATTTTAGCCAGCATGATTGAGAAAATTGTAATACTCGGTGAATTTTTGTTATTTTCAGTCCTAACTCCAACGCTTGTTGTACAACCCAATAGTGCGCCACATAACGATTTTTGTTGTTTAATGTCATCATTAATTTGGGCCATCTTCCTGTCGGTGATACTTCAGTTTTAGCCAACAGTGGCAAGTCGTAATGATGATCGTGTAGTGTTTCAGGGTACTCAAAATCACAGTCAAAAATATATCCGGTGTCACCTTCTTTGGGAATATCCATAATATTTTCAATTGAATCTGGGTTTATCCATTTGAAGTCTCCGTGAGGTAGCGGTTTAGACATGGCCCAACCATACAAATTATTTGCATCAAAATAGCCAAGAAAAATTGAATCTTTTGTTTGGTCGTAGTTTGGCAAAAATTTATTATTTGCTTTCACATGACGAGTAACAGCTTGGGTTAAACCTCCGCGTACACCGGATTCAATCATTAACACCATATCGATATCCGTAAGCAGTTCAAGGTGACACTTGGTAGATTTCAACATAGCCTGCCAGGCCAAACCGGGAGAAGTAAAAGAATGTAGCGGGTCCAGTCCATAGGCGTCAAAACAGGTGTTGCGAAATTCTTCCATTATATCGCAAAGAAGCGTCACATCCAATTTCATATAAAAATCGGAATATTGTCCGAGATTTTGCATGTCCAATTCATTCCACACATTGCAGGCATGTTCGTAGTCTTCGATAGTGATTTCACTTCCAGTCAATTTACTGGTGAATGCTTCCCTCGGCGGTAGTCTTCTTTCTTCGTAACGTTCCGAGCTGTCGATGTAGTCGTAGGGGAAAACCCCTTTCCGTAGAACCAAATCCATCTTGTCCTGCGGGACAATTTTACTTGTTTCCCTTAGATCGTGTCTCCTTAGGTTATCGGTCAGTTTGCTAAGACTGGATGGCATAAATCTAAATGAATCAACAAATCGAAGTTTGATTTTTTTGTCAACAGTTTTTGAAAAACTAATAAATTTTTCTGTTGTTTCTGCCAACACCTCTATTTTCCTATCGTCTCTACCCAATTCCGGAATGATGAAGTGTGAATCATAGCCACTAAGGTTGTGTAAAACTACAGGAATAAATTTGGGTAGTTTGTAATTTACATTGCATCTGTTACAAGCCGCACCTCTATACTGTCCAGTTAAATGGTCATGGTCTCTAACTTTATAATTATCATCTGTAAATTGGTTTTTGCACAAATAACAAATTCTTGCCAAGTCATGTTGTTCCTCCTCTTCATAATCCAGTGGTATCATCGGCTCTTTAACACCATACATAGTTTGCACTTTAAGAGCGATTTCATATAATTTATCCACAAAAATTTTTGCTGCGTTCTCACCTCGGTATAATACAGGTAACGATGAAAGTCCATACTTTTGTAGTTGTTCTTCAGTCAAGGTGGATTTTAAAATCAAACAAAAACTATTTGCTTTATGCTCTTGATATTTCGTCCTTCTATCGATCTCTCCGTTCGCTATATCTTCTGGTATGAGTATAGATTCGAAATCTGCATACACCACTACTGGAACTCTGTACTGATGAGAATTTTTTTCAAATTTTACTATTGATCGGTTGGCAGAAGGCAAACAAACTTTTACTTCATAGTTGTTATCACACAATTTTTTATGTTCAGTCAACCACTCTGATCCTCCATGGGTCAAATCTTTCCAAATAAAACAAAAACATCTTTTACAAACTGTTATTGGTCCATTCCTTTTTGTCAACTGCTTTTGAACCAAACAAACAAAATTTTTAATGTAAACATAATGTGAAACTTCTCCTTGAGTAATTAACAACAAATCTGTATGATCTCGGCGTTCGGTCTTTGTCACTCTCAAGGGGTAAACATTATTGCTATCATCCAGTCCAAAAATATTTACACTTACAGCAGGATTTTGTTTTTCAAATTTACAAACATCTTTAATATTTACTGGGTATGACAGTCCTTGAAAATTATATCTATTATTTACATTTTGATAGTACCTACCCACTCTACATGGATGCTGTTCTGGCAAAATATATTTACACAACATAGCATATCTAAAACATTCATTATCTACATTTTGCACATTTATACAGGATTTAGTAGCTTGAATTTTTTTGGGTAGAGCAATATAGCTGCTACCCCTCATGCCGTATCCGTGTTTTTGAACTCTTAAATCAAGTCCTTCAATTGAAGTTAACCACCATCCCGATCCTCTGCGTTCATGTTCTTGTAATTTAGTAATCAATTCTTGCAAACAATCAGAAATGATATTATTTACATCGGATGCTAACATGAGAGTGCGATTTTTTGTTACGAATCCTCTCAATGTGGTTTCTCCATCTGTGTTAGTAAACAACGCGTCCAAAACCAATCCAAATTTAATAAAGTTTAGTCTTGTCAATTCTTCTTCCAAAGTCTGTTCAATTAATAATTTTGCTTCGTTAAAAAAATTATCCAACTCGAGGCGTTCATTTTTAATTTTAAAATGTACTACCTTTTGACCAGGCAAAGCTGTAGTACGTAGAGGTCTTGTTCCATTTCCATCTGCTTCCTCTTCCATGTCCATTTCCGTGTCCGTGTCCGTATCCATGGCCGCTGTAGTTCTTCCTATTCCTGATGGTCCAGCACCTCCAAACTGGATAACGCTGGGCCTTCTCCGCTGCATCCGTTGTAGGTAAGTATCAAACTCGTCCAGCCTTCGATGGTGTTCGGCTAAAAATTGGTCAAGCGAGTCCAAGTCTCCCTCGCTGACTTGCACATCTGCCGTCTCCTCCGCTTCGTGCAGTTCTTGATGGATTTGAAGAATCACTTCATCTGGGAAAAATTCCCCACAAATATGGCAAAGAAGCATTTTTAACACTTTTTACCATAAGCGCGTTTAGGATGTTTACTCAACGAAAGTTTATCCAATAATGAGAGCTGTGTTGGCCAACCTTCTTTTATAACGGGTGGTGGGGGGTGACCTTGAAAAACTCCTTCTGCGCATGCGCAGAACAAAATGTAAAATACATAATTCTTCTGGCGCAGGGGCAGGGGCGGGGACGGGGCTCACCACCGAGGGGGGGGGGCCACACTTCTCGTCCGGAGCCAAAAACTTTTTTGGTCAAGGTCAAAAAATTTCCAAAAAAAAAAATTCTCGGGGGGGGGGGGGGTTATGGTCACCAACTACACTTCTACTCTAAGTCTGAGTGTCTCCCCCTAGAAAATGGAGACAAGGCTTTACTATATTTAGGTCAAGGTCACTAAAAAATTTTTTTAAAAAAATAAAGCCCCACCTGAGGCATTGAGGTTGCCATCGCTGTAGCCTCCGAAGAGACCCAACTATGGACAACAGCAGACTTGTATGTTAGTAATACCTAACCGTTAAGAATTTAGGTCAAGGTCACGAAATAATTTTAAAAAAAATAAAGCCCCACCTGGGGCATCCAGGTTGTCATCGCTGAAGCCTCCAAAGAGACCCAACTATGACAACAGCAAACATCCAATGTTGTCTGACCTTCACCACGCAAGAGTTTTAAGCATTTACTGCATTGCTAACAAATAACTTTTTCAATAGCTAACAAAAGTCATTTACATAATTTTGAGAGAGGTTGAGGACAGCCCTAGTGGCTTACGTCCTCGGTCCGAGTGCAGAGGCCGCCGCAATTTTGCCTGCCAGCGTACAAACGGACCGGTTCCCAACCCAGCCGCAATTTTGCATGCCTGAGAGGACCCATGCTAACGTTGGTATAAAATGATTTTACACGGGGGCCTACTCCCGTTCCCTATTTTTTATATTTAAGTTTAGCAATGCAATAAATTTTTATAACTCGTTACTAGGTCAAGGCCATACAAACATTAAAAAATTTCGGCCCCCGTACATCCATGGCGAACCATGAATGTTCGGGGGCCTTGGGCACAAAAACACAAATATCTAACAAAAATTCATTTACATAATTTTGAGTTTCCAGAAGGGAAACAGAGGTTGAGGACAGCCCTAGTGGCTTACGTCCTCGGTCCGAGTGCAGAGGCCGCCGCAATTTTGCCTGCCAGCGTACAAACGGACCGGTTCCCAACCCAGCCGCAATTTTGCATGCCTGAGAGGACCCATGCTAACGTTAATGTAAAATGATTTTACACGGGGGCCTACTCCCGTTCCCTAAATTTAAAATTTAATTTGAGCTGTGAAAAAAGCTCAAGGGGGAGTGCTAAAACAAGCGTATACATGTTAAATAAATATAACACACAGAATAAATTAATAAATAAACACATATAAAGAAGTATTACAGAATAAGTTTGGGGACAAAACTCAAATAGCTAACAAAGTTTCATTTACATAATTTTGAGAGAGGTTGAGGACAGCCCTAGTGGCTTACGTCCTCGGTCCGAGTGCAGAGGCCGCCGCAATTTTGCCTGCCAGCGTACAAACGGACCGGCTCCCAACCCAGCCGCAATTTTGCATGCCTGAGAGGACCCATGCTGACGTTGAAATAAAAATAATTTTACACGGGGGCCTACTCCCGTTCCCTGACTTTAAAATTTTATTTTGAGCTGTGAAAATGCTCAAGGGGAATACTTATTCTGTAATAACTTTCTATAATATAACACACTTACGGAATAAGTTGAGCTCAACATGGTAAATGCTGGAACATACACATTAAACACATAGGGTACAATTAAAAACACTCAAATATAAAACAATTCCCAACGCCAAAACCCAATATCTTAGAACTAATACAAGTCTTAAAGTTAAAGTCTTAAAGTTAAAGTCTTAAAAATAATACAAGTCTTAAAGTTACATTAGACTTCGCTAAACAGTGAAGGCGCCTTTCAGTGTTTAGTGATGCCCATGGCGGTCCGTCCCGATCGTTCACGTTCATTGCTCGGGAGCGGACTGCGAGGCGGCTGTGGCCGGGCCGCCTTATATCCCCACCGGTCGCCCCACGTCACTACGTCATGGGGCGGAGGCGGCCGGCATGGGGCGGGGGCGGGGCTCGCCCCTGGTGGGGGGGGGGTTCGCCCCTCGGGGGGGGGGGTCCGCCCCCCAAAAAATGGAGACGGGGGGGGTCCGCCCCTCGGGGGGTGGTTCAGGGTCACCAACTACACTTCTACTCTAAGTCTGGTTAAAAGTGACGCACTACACTTATACTCTAAGTCTGAGTGTCTCAGAAAAAGTAAAATTTTCTAAGTGTTGGCTCAATCCTGGAGGTACTTTATTTACATCTACAAAAATATTCTAAGTCCAGATGGGCGGGGGCGGGGCTCGCCCCTCGGGGGGGGGGGGGTTCCGCCCCCCAAAAAATGGAGACGGGGGGGGGGGTCCGCCCCCCAAAAAATGGAGACGGGGGGGGGGGGTCCGCCCCTCGGGGGGTGGTTCAGGGTCACCAACTACACTTCTACTCTAAGTCTGGTTAAAAGTGACGCACTACACTTATACTCTAAGTCTGAGTGTCTCAGAAAAAGTAAAATTTTTTAAGTGTTGGCTCAAACCTGGAGGTACTTTATTTACATCTACAAAAATATTCTAAGTCCAGAGGGGCGGGGGCGGGGCTCGCCCCTCGGGGGGGGGGTTCCGCCCCCCAAAAAATGGAGACGGGGGGGGCGAGGTTCGCCCCTCGGGGGTGGTTCAAAGTGACCCACTACACTTATACTCTAAGTATTGGCAGTACCCCCACCATAGTTGAGTCCCTATGCTACACGACGGTGCTTAGCCAGTGTGTCTCAGGCTTGCATGCTGTAAGCATCGCTGTTCTCCAACTCTATACATGTAAGTATTTTTACAAGTTTTAAATCTAGGTCAATACACTTTAACTCTGGGACAATATCGACTTGTAGTATTTCTGTGTTTTGACTCAAGGTCATCACACTTTAACTCTAGCACGTCGGTTGTCGTACCAGAGGTGCTCACTATCCTAACTTGTAATGTTTAGGGTGGCGTTTTTCACGCCACGTAGTATCGCCATGAGTGTCCGGTCCAGATTTTAAGTTAAATTAATTCTACTGTGATCTTTTCCATTTCCAATTCGTTTTGCCAAAGAGTCAGGTGTCGTTTTATAAAGTGGTATTTCTCTAAAGTTATTGGGGATTGCAGGGATACAATTAGTTTATTTAGACGACTTTTCATCTTGGAGTTTAACACAACTTCCACTTTAACTTTGCTTCCTCGGCCCTCGCAGCCTAAGCTGTACAGAAATGTTTCTTCTAGTGCCAACTCGGGCCGGGAGAACAGTGTGTTGACTGTAGGACAGCTCATGGTGAAGTGATGCGATACTCCAGCGTACAGCCTCACCTTCCCCCACCACTGTGACCTTACCCCACTCCTGCTGTTTCCCCCGCCACTTTTCCCTTGGCTCATGCTCTATCAACAGTCTCTCAGTATTGTGCAAACTTTTGTGAGGGGAAGCCATGTCGCAGGACGCTTTAGGTAAGAAACTTAGCCGTGTTAGGACTTTATTAGTTGCACACTGTCCACCACTCAAAGTCAAAAGGGTTTCGACTTTAGCTAAGTGGCGCAAACTGTTGCGCGGACACCCTAAGTTTTATACCAAACAGACTAATGTAAGTTTTACTGATGAGGATTTGTTTAAAATATTGGATGAAATGACTTTTCCTTGCAAAGTTCAGTTAGTTACACCCATTCCTAACAGTTTAGAATCTTAGTCTCATGAGCTGATATACCTAGAGTACACAAAGCCTGACAATCAGTCGCTCGGTGACTGTCTTGGGGTGCGCATCTGTATCATGCACTCCACTGTGCGGTTTTAAATTAAAGTTTTCATTTTAACCAGTTCAAGGTCAACACACTTAAACTATGGAAACAACATCAAATTGTTGTACAAAGAGTAATTTTTCTAAGTGTTGGCTCAAACCTGGAGGTACTTTGGATAAATCTTTGAAACAGTCTCAAGGTTATCACACTTTAACTCTGGGACGATATCGACTTGTAGTATTTTAGTGTTTTGACTCAAGGTCACCACACTTAAACTCTGGCAAATACACATTAAACAGTTTTACTAGTAAATTTTTCTAAGTGTTAACTCAAATCTGAAGATTCTTTGGATACATCTTTAAAGACAATCCTAAGTCCCGAGTTTACAGTCAACCTCAAGGTCATAACACTTTAACATGTACATTTAAGGTAGCACCAAAACGGTGCCCCCTTGTTTGAGATTTAAAAGTTTCCCAAGATCATCACAATTTCCCCCACCACTTCCCATATACCTAGAGTACACAGAGCCGGACAGTCAGTCGCTCGGTGACTGTCGTAGGGTGTGCATCGGTGTCGGCACTCTGTTGTTCGGTTTTCAAAGGTCACATTCATGGCAAATTGGGAGACCTGGCTCGGTTCAATGACCTCTGAGGAGTGACACATGATGGTTTAGGCATAGTCACGTCGCAAACTCGAGCTTGACTTGGCACTTTTGCTGTTTCTAGTCGCATATTCGCTCCAAGTCATCAAGGTCACGAGGACTCTGACTGAAACTCGGAGCGTAGTGTGAGAAACGGCAAAAGTGCCAAAAAATTTTAAGTTTCGGCGTGACCTTGACCTTCATGGTGACGATGACGTCATATTGATGATGTAATGGGTGGTGACGTCATCAGCACGTCATTTCTGTGACGTCATGGGTGTGACGTCATAGTGATGACGTCATTGACGGTGACGTCATCGATGATGCAATCGATGACGTCATCGGTGACGTCATCGGTGATGACGTCATCATGACTCAGCACATTCCTCAGGGGTCATTGAACTGGCCCAGGTCTCTCAATTTCCCACTACTGCTGTTCCTTCAGTCATATTCCACCGAGGGATACGTAGTCTATTACAGAAAGTTCACTGATAAGTACCGTGTAAACACACCAAGGGACACTAAAAGCTAAATCCAAGTTGTGACAATTGGCATTTATACTGTGGTCTCGGTAATTACTGAGAGGCTGTTCCCCTAAACACACAACATGAAATCACGGTGACTGGAGACGCTGGGCAATTCCAACGAAAATTCGTTATAGACCTACGTTTGTATAGCGTTATTTTTAATAGTTTTTAATAGTTAATAGTTTAATATTTTTAATAGTTCGACTAATTCGAATTTATGAATCTTATTAGGTTTATTGCTCATTCTGAAAACTCTAATGGCTTTGCGTGATTCCGAAATCTAAACTGTAGTGGTCACTAGTTTCTTAAATCTATGTTCCACTAGTTTCCTCTTTAAATAAATGTAATGCAAATTAATATTTTGATTCGCTTTAACAAGAGTGAACCTATACGGTGTGTGACACGTTTGTTACGTTGTTCTTTTAGGTATATTTTACGTAAAAATTAATGTGAATAAAGAGATAATCGTATGGCAATTGTGATTCAATGAGTCTTATCGCATATTATCCCTTACCAATCCGACACCGTGCGGTATTCAGACTACGGACGCGATCGGTAACCGGAGTCGGTAAAACACCCTCGCTTGTGTGCGTGCGTGTGGGTGTGTGAGTGCGCGCGTGTCAGTTTGTGTTTGTTTGCCGACAAGTCCATTAATTTCTTCGCGCCCGCCGGCGGCCGGGGCCGGCTCGTTCTCCACAGTTTACTCGCCGCCGAGCTACTCAATCTCTCCCCCGCCGCTGACGTCATACGCCAGGTACGGCGCGGTGTGCAGTCGTCTGGGTGCATGTAAATGCGAACCGGCGCCGACGAAATCCTGCACCCGAAAACCAGTAGCCTTGGTTGCATATGCATTACAGAGAATTTAGTTAATTTTGATTAGGCCTATTGTATTCTTTTTCAACCAACTCCAAGAGTTTCACCACTCGTTTTGTTATCAAGGGAACTGGACAAACCACAGTCTTATGAAATCTAAAGTTAACCTGTTTTTGTAGCACCCATAAAGCCTGTTTTGTTATAAACAGATGTTTATAACAAAAATGTGACTAACATTCAATTTTGACCAAAGTTTTGTTATCAACATTTTACGTCCTTGGTCTCCCGTTCAGTTGCCTCTGGGATGTCAAATGTAGAGGACTTCAGTCCACACACTATTTTTCGCCTTCATATCCTTAAATTGGACGCTTGTTGGATCCCATAGTAGGGCTACGTTAAAGTCATGGTATAGGTCGATGACTTTCATCTCTTATTCCGTCTGACTCAAAACCTCGTCCATTTTTGAAACACTCACAAACAAAAACAAAGTACACAAATGAAACAAACACACGTAAATAAACCACTGTAGAATTCACACAGCCGCACTCTCTCCAAACTCAAACTAGACTAGATGCGGAGTATGGGGCCTAGTTAAGAGTCATCTTCACCTCTGGGCCATTAGTCCATTGTTGCGCAGTCGGCAATGTTAACCATACGGCTTTTAATGCAAAACATGGTATCGCATTCCCCCTATTTCGGACGCCGTTTTTCAACCGATTTTATTTAAACTTGGTAAGTGTTTAGTTGAATAGTTATACTATGTCGCTCATACCTCGGAATTTTGAAAATTTTACTAAATTTTGAAATATTCCTATGGAAAATCGAGTTACTTTGCGACGTCTCAAAGAGTAATATTTGTTAAATTTTCAGTTTGAGTAATATTTGTTAAAGCAAATCGGTTGAAAAACGGCGTCCGAAACAGGGGAATGCGATACCATGTTTTGCATTAAAAGCCGTATGGTTAACATTGCCGACTGCGCAACAATAGGCTACTGGCACAGGGGTGAAGATGACTCTTAATGTTGCTAACATCCAAAGCGCTCGGGTAACATTAGTTATTAACAAAATTTATCAAAATTCGAAAAGATCAAAGGATGCTACCGGATTTTACCGACACTCGATGTGTAACAACCTTGTGTTGTTAACACGTGATTTTTGTTGATGAGAAGTTGCCAACAAATTTTTGAGTGTTTTACAAATGTTGATAACGCTTGTTGCTAACTCCGTTGTAAACGCGGCTTAAAAGATGTCTGGGGCCAACAATCGACCCGGTCAGGAGTTGAACTTTTAAACCCGGGATCGTAGAGTGAGCACTTAATTTTAAACCACCTGGCTATGCTACTGGAAAAAAACGATAAATTACAGCAGTCATATTCTTCATTTATCGGTCATTGATTTTACAATCCCAAAAGACGTTTAGGAAAGGGTTAACTCTCTGTTTTTAACATCTGAGCTCTACCAAACGTCTTGCATGCTTGTAACTTTTTTCCTTTTCGTACTTTCTTGCCAGTTAACACTCTATAGAATTTGTTTCGAGACAGTCGTAGAATGAGTATCACGACTTGAAGTGTCAGTAATGTTTCTTGTAACATTCGATGCTCTCCTTCAATTGTGTATCAGAGACTTGAAAAGGTAAAAGCCTGCCGACACATATACGAGGTTGGACCGTAAACCTGGACAGCAACGAGCCGCGCCGCATCGCGCCGGGGCCGAATGACGTGCGAGGAAATAAATGGACTGTCTGACCGCGTGTAAACAAACACAAACACTAGACTGGCGATCCGACGGACGATCCGACCATCCGACCGTACACGTGGGGCCGCCACATATCGGTACTGTACAGTGCCATGCAATTGAGGATCAGTGCAACTCTAGCTGCATACCACGACCAGGTCTTCTAGAAAGTGCAGTGCGTGCAAACTGATTGTTGAATTGTCCTTGCACGAGCTGCTGTACCGAGCTGCAACTTACCTGAATGCATTGTAGGAAAGACGTAAACTATTCACAGTACTCTTAATTTATTCAGAAATGGGAACCCCCCTGGTAGAACCAGTTTATACAGAAAAGTTGATGTGATTATATTCCCACATTATGTCCACATTATTTTAGTAAGTACAATAGTGTTAACTGTCCGACTTAGACAATCAGGTGCCACGGTCTTTGGATTGACTTTTAACACTTTGGAGTGGATGATAACACAGTCAGAATACATGAGCTACTTTTCTCACACTTTCTAACTTGTATACAGGCTCTGTAGTCAAAGAAATATCGCATAAAAAGTTTTAATAAGTCTTGCTTGCACATTTCAGAGTACTTAATAATTTTGACATCTCAGTTACAATGCAGTCAATTGCGATCGCTCTCGATAGTCGTTGGAAAGGAGATTCCCGCTGGAGCGTCATCCTTGCGCAGTTCTGTGTGTCGGCGTGGTGGCGGCGGCGTCGGCGAATGGTTGTCCTTTCCCGCGGCGGCGGCAACAGAGTTGCGTGCCTGACTCTGACTACGACAGCATTGACCATTACCCGGCCGTGGCGTGCACAAGGTTGCTCGAGCCGGCCTCACAGTCACAATCACTGTCATCGACACTCGACAGTCGTGTGCCAATGTTGGGCCGAGTGTCCCGAACATTCCCGGGGGGCGAGTAACAAACTGGCGGCGTCGACCCACAAACCGAAATCAAATGGCATTACATCATTGCCTCACGCCATTTGAGCGAATTTCCCAACGGAATTTGGCACACAGTAAGATCTAGGTTCCGGGACCACATAATAGTTTTGAAGTCTCCATAAGCCAAAACATACCTTAGGCAGGGAAACATACCTGTCTACCTTAGGCAGGGATTGACTAATACTCTCTTACACCACCCCTAGGGTAACTTCTTACCCAGTCCCATTGGAAAATTTCTGAGTGTGCAGGTCCGTTGTGGCGGTGGCCGTATTCCAACACCTGAACTGGTTGTGAGTACATTTAATGCCTTAAATAAGCCCCTAAAAGAAATTCAAGCCAGATTTTGAGATATCTTGCATGGTATGCGTTTCAATAGCGACATTTTCCCACTGAAGGTGCGATTATAGAGGAGCGGTTGCGGTTGTGGTGGCAGTGTTGATATATAGCGAGTAGTACAACACCAGTTGGAGTTCCAGGAGCGAATGTAGGCTAGTGTCACAGACTACCGGCGAGGCTGGCGGGTCGCCAAACTTGTCACACGTACCGTCACCGCCACCGTCCTCCACATGTGGAATGTCTATCCTCGTTGCATACCTTCGGGACACATGCCGCCGCCACGGCTGCTACTCTCGAATGTGGTGTTTGGTCATTTCATGTTTTTACACCACTGGCATGCGCGATGTGTTTATTTTATCTCTCTTAGCGCCGCGTGTCGCTGTCAGCATGTGTTAGAGGCTGTTCATACTCGCGATTGTCCGTTTGGATTATGTTAAATTGTGAAAGATGCATGAATGATAAACGTACAGACGACATTATACAATTACAGGGTGTCTACTGATACTGGAAATACTTGAAATACTGGAATTATACTGGAATTTTATTTTCATACTGGAAATACTGGAATTTCAAAATAGATACTGGAATTTTAGAATTGTATTAAAACGCGTATTTTTTAAAATGTATAATAAATATATAGATTTTTTTCACTTGATCCGTACATAATAATGTAAAAATATTTTACAAGTCATTTTTGCTGTTTAAGTATGTTTGCAAACCAAAATCAGAAAACTTGTAGTTCTCTTCAAATAGTTAATCAAGTAATGTAAACATTTGTGTAATGATGGAGCCTAAAAATGTTTGATTTTATACTCAAAATTTATTTTCCTTTCTTAAATTTTAATCATATTCTTGTTCTTTTTTTACTCTTAAGTATTAACCTATTTCATAATTTTTTGTAGTTAAATGTTCTTTATAATTATTTTTCATATTAAATAAACGCAAAACAAATCGGAAGGAACAGAGGGCTGTAGAGTGAATTAAGAGCCTTCACAAAAAATTGTCAAAAAATATTAAACAAATGTTATTGTTGGAAAGTACTTGTTAATCATAATCATAAGGGTTTTATCTTTATACAAAAATCTATTTCAATATTGATTATATGAATAAATTGTCATTATTATTGCTCCTTGTTTGAAATTATAGTTCACGAGTGATACTGGAATTTTTTTAAAAATATACTGGAAATACTGGAAATATACTGGAATTCTAAAATCAGATTTCAGTAGACACCCTGAATTATAAAATAGCTCATTCTATTAGATGAAGTGTTGGCCATCGTCCATCGCAATATCGTTCTCCCGTTTGTCCGTATCGAATCGCAGCATCCGGATTCCGGCGATCGCCACGTCTCGCATCTAATGGCCGGGAAGTGGTGCTGCTGCCATTACCGCGGTTCCCAGTTCCCACCTCCAGTTCCGCCCGGAGATGCTCCACGCTCGCTATTGTCCATTACGTAACCACTCAGTCCGCCCCCGCCGTTACTCAACGCTTGTGCAACTTTGTGCACCTCTAAATGCACCAATTTACCCGGTTCGCCACGATTTGGTTCTTTTCCGTTTCCTTGTGTGAGAGAAATTCTCATCGAATCCACCTTCAGGTGTCGCGGTTTACTAAATGGGTTCGTTGGGATTGCACCAAGAACTGTAGGACGGTGATTTGAGAAATCCGTTCTAATTTATAATGTGGGACAAAGACTCTTTATTTATTTAGATTATTTTATGTTTTCAAATCAAAGGACCAACTTTTAAAAGCAATAACTGTACCTTAATCGTTGTTTATTTGTAATTATTTTTGATACTTATTTGTTATACAAGTTAACTGTGCCATGGAGAATCGTTTTACTTGGACATGAGATTTTGCTATATTATTGTTTTTATTTCGCTAGAAACGTGGGGAAACCAAAAGCACGTCTTACATGATAACCACTACCCGTATCCACTTTTATCTAAGCCTTCTGTTATGTGAAATGCAACAAAGAATTTGATTCACATTTTAAGACCTTATATACACTTCGATAAGCTTAAATAATGCATATACCCTAACACTTTACTGTAATTAAACTAGGCTAAAATCTTTGAGGCCCCAGAATACTCTTCAGGTTACACATTCACTGAAGTACAGTACATTCCAAACACAGTTGCACCAGGGCTGTTAATCACACGCGCAGACAGCAACTGTATTTTAAGTCGTAATAAATCAGCGGAGACGTTGAATGCGGTGTCGGGAGGCGCCGCGCCGTGTGGACCATAGGTCACCGGGTTGGCCCCAAAAGGGGTCTCAGGGACGCATTCCCAGCCATTGTCTGTAGAGCCCAGGGCGATAAAGATATCGGCCAAGTCGGCGGCGACGCCCAACGTGAGGAATGAGGAAGCTGAGGGCATCAGGATGAATGGCCCGCGGGAGCGATAAAACGCGCGGTAGCAAGTAGCGGGGACGAAAATGGTAAAGGCCGGCAGCGCGGGAAAAAGAGAACACCGGGCCGCGTCGCCAGAGAAATGTTCCAGCCCGGACCGCTGATTTGTGGCGATACCCTAAAAAATACTCGGTGGAATTTCTTACTGAAGGTTAAGACGTCGTTTAACACAAAATAACGTTATTTAAATTCCAGGCATAGAAGTGTTCCAACAGGACAACATTGCAAGACACCAAATTTGGTTTTACTGCATAATAAAGTCTTTATCGGCGCGTTATACGATAGTGTAGACTTCCCTAACTTAAATTTTAATATGTTTTTAAACTATTAAAGCTAATTTAGAGGTGGTTTTACTCCTCTTATTTGTCCAAAACATATTTTTTTTGATTGTATGCTAGAAGGTAAATGCAATTATTGTTTTGTTAAGATTAATTGCAGACAAATTTGTTTCTCACGTTGAATCTATACCCCCAACTTCTCAACAACCCCCTAGTCTCAACTTCGATTTAATTTGTCTTCTGTCAACGTAACTATTGAAAGTAGCCACATATATTACCACATCGCTTGTTCCCAATTTTAAACACCGGTAAGCTGTTCACTCATGGTCAGATCGCAGGCCTTCACGCACGTTGTTTCTCCCGTGGATTGCGGTGGTGGTGGTGGAATCCGCTTGCTCCGTGGCCCAACATCAACAGGATGTGGTTACACGGTGAGTTGGACTTGGGCCGCGTAATCTGTGTTGGACGACAATGTTTGTCCTCCGTATCTCGGCCCACGCTGTTGACTGTTGACCGTCCTCTCGCCACACAACAGAGATACACCCGACACGTGACACCTGACGGTGGAGAGACACGATTGACCTGTTTATCTATAATTGAAAATTTTTTTGCAGAGTTCAAGTGTAGTAGAAATTTTGTAGGGAAAACAGGATAGATTGTAATGGTTTTAGAAGACTAATGAACCTCGACGAATTTTATATGTACTGTACTTGAACCATCGCAACCATTCTTTTTATTGAGTAATTCAAATATTTCTACCCCCTTGATAGTTTGTAAAGAAATAACCGATACTTTTAGTTAGTTTTCAGGTTCATGTAGACCTAAAAATACAATGCAAGAGTGCATACCCGGGTATTCATGTCCTAGTTTTACCATACGTCTTCAAAGACACGTGTAGTTTTTAACTTATTTTTCTTAAATTGTGTGTTTTAAATGTGTTAATTGGCGCAATCAACCATGGACCGATCAACAATGAAAACATCAAGTATTTCTTTATTTTTTCCTAAACTGACTAAGGCGGTCTTTTGAAATGAGATTTTAATATTTATGTCTATATTTTTTATTTGCATTTGTGTGGAAGAATATTAATAGGAACGAATATGTATTTAAAATAATCATTATGTACTTATCAATACGATTTCTCTGATGGTGAAAATCTTTGCAGGTTGTACGTACAGTTTTTCATATTCTAAGACACAGTATAGTGTGAAGTCTAAATAGTTGAAAAGTTACAGAGGGAAAAACATGTGTAAACCCATTGACGTAGACACTGTAGACCGAAATGTTTTGCATCAAGGTGTTACCTGTGACGGCGACGCGGACATCTTTTGGACAAAAACCACGCGGTTTCGAGTTTCGGTGCAACGGAGGCGACCGCAAACGAGGTTTCACCAAACTAGGCGACGCGACGCACTCGCCGAAACGAAACGACCTGTGACTGTGAGCGCTCACGGTGTACTCCGGCTAGCCTGTGGTAGGCTTGGGGAATCAGTGTTCGAGACTCATCACTCAATTTAGCAATAATGGGGAGAAAACCTCTAATGCTCACACAAAACGAGTTTGAGAGATTGGCGTGGTTATAGAAACAACCGTATCAACATTAGAGAATTATTGGGTAAACATCAAAGATTCAAAGATCTTAATTATAGATGAATCATCTGTGTATTTCCGCATTCAAATCTATACTTATTTAATACGCTAAGGGGTTTTTTGACTTGAGAACTGCTCCTACAATTTTCGACCGATTTTCAAGTTTTTGGTGTCGTTGGATAGGGCTTAGTCTGTAGTTGTTTCCACCAAAAACTGATGAGAATCTGACGGAAAATAAAGGTGTTATCCACCGTTGAAATCTCAAAATTCCCCATTTAACTAACATTAGGATTGAATAAAGCATTTTAAACATCTATTAACAATCAGCTGTAAATACGTATAGTTTTGGTGATTGCAGATATTCACAATATTGGATTGGTCGGACGTCAATGATTTAGAGATAAAATCAACATATGTATTGTATTAAAATAAATTGCTCGATTTTGAGCAACACGTTTACTAGTAACCTTAAAATGTCTTATTGAATCCGTTACCGAAGTAGAATGACGTGAGAAATGTCAGTTATTTTTTTATGAAAGTAATCTTGGCATTTAGCCAAAGTACACCGTCTGTAAAAATATTTCGTTTCTCGAATATCGTTAACCGATTGATTCTTAAATTAGCATTAGCAGTTTCAGATTGACAATCAAGAAGGCACCAATATTCATATCAGGCTTTTAAAATACTCCTACGTATATTCATTGTAATTAATTCCTGATGATTTTTCCTCAACAGTTAAGTTTTGGAGTATGGTGTTACATCATAATGGCTACAGAAAATTTTTACGAGCGAAAAGTTATTTTAGAAAGTAGGCCTAAGCCGTTACTCTGACGAATTACTTGTAACGTGTCAGCGATTTTTTTCGCTGTTGAAAACTCACTTTCAATGCCATGCCACATCCAGTGATAACCGGCGACGTGCCCACTGCTAAGTTTTTACAAGTCAATTAAGAGTTGATGACTGAGTTTCGCATCCCGAGAATCGCCGGTATGTGCTATTCTACTGTGAATCGACTTTCGTTGTGTTTAATTGGTCGAAGAAGCGATCCGCTGGACACTTCCGTTCAATAGAAAACTGAGATCAGTCAAGTACGTCGTTCGTTCCGTCTGGCTGTCAGGGGTGCAATGTTCCGTACATCAGGTTTTCAGTATACTGAATATTATGCTTGTGTTTGCGTCTCTGGAAGGTGTAAAGTTTTTTCTTTGAAATTTATTTTACCAAGTTATCACATTTTAAATTGATTATGAATCTTTATTTCTTATTGTATTCAGAATCGAATATCTTATTGAGGTATTGGAAAGTTCTTGATGGGCGTGATTTTTAAATCTGATATTGTAAATGTCTTGTTTTTGTTGACTTATTAGGTCTAAATATGCATCGCTCAGAGTGGGATTGGTGGATATGTGACGTAATATTGTTAATATTTAATGCCTATCGTGTATTGTAAACGCCATTGTCCCGTGTGCCCAGTAATTCGTTGGTCCCACTCTCTCCGCACTAATTGTATTTAACGACTGTGTCGGGTAATTTACGAGCCATCTATTGGTGGCCGCGGTGTCGCGGTGCAGTTGGCAGTCACCAATCACCAATCACGCGCCGGTGTGACTCTCATATCTGCGGCTTTCTCCCCGGGGTCATAACATGAGCATGATCGCTGCTGCACCGACGACAGTTTCACTGCTAGCTGCACCGCAGTATCCGGCCACATCGTGCCGGGCCGTGCGTGCAGTATATGGTGCAACTCTTGGTAGCACTTATTTCAAACATTTTTACAGAGTCTCAAGTTTTCTAAGTTCCTTAAAAGTTGTTGATATTTGGCTTTAATATTTATTTATGAAAATTATGTGTCACGAGCTTAAATTTGGCCTTTACGATGCAACCATAAACCTTATGTGGATGGTACCCTAAATCCCCCAACTAGACGGTGCCGGAACCATTCAGTTCTATACACTAATAAGTTGTTAAAGTTCATAAATTCTAATTGTTGTTGGTTGATGCAAAGTTTTTCCAGGATTTTTGGACTGAGTCCTGGTTGGAGAGTGGAGATTGAGGCATCAGGGGAAATTTTGCTTTATCAAATTTCTTGTGCATGTCATCTCAGTCGGGACCGTCGGCATTTGAAGGGATGCGAAAGTGATCCTGCTGATCCCATGACCACTTACTTTCAATGTAATCTCCGGTGCTCTCTTTGACTTTTGGTAAAACTGAAAAAGAATAGTCAGGCCTCCTTTTAATCCTCCCCGGTTCAATATAAGATTCCGGTTCTGGTTTGCCAAGCTTAGCCAAGTTGTTAACTCATTTTGGTGTCTAACCCTGCATCAATGTTACAGCGATCTATCTTGGAGCATGAGGTTTATCTCGGTGATGTAGCTTTCTTCCCTTTCCTCCGCCACTGTACCCCCTGATGTGCGGCAGTGGGTCACGCGGTAGCGGTAGCCACGGGTGCGGGAGTTGCGCCCGCGGCTCGTACTGAGATTATCGCCGCATTATTATTGCTGCGATTATGCCCCGCGTCTATGACGTTCTCAGGTGTATTTTTAGCACCCCCCCCCCTCCCCCCCAGACGTGACCGGACGGACGGATATCGCCCGCTGCTCGCCGCGCCGCCCGCCGCCGCCGGCCACTCGCCACCGCCTCCAATTAGGCCCGCGTCCACTAGTGTACAGTGTAGTCTAGTTGTTGTTTGATCGTGTGAGTTTTTCATTAGTCCAGTTTTTGCGCCTTTCTCGCCTTTTGGCGATGCGCGGTCGTGTATTCGTGTCGCGGCCGGTTATGTGAGTTAGTTGTGCTCGGCGTTGGAGTTTTTTTTGTGATTTACTTACGTCTTTAGGATAGAACAGAACAGTGGGTTTTCAAGTTCAAGTTTTTCCTTTACCCTGTAAGTTATTTTTATTATATTCTGGTTTTGAATTAGTTGTGCATTTTTCTGTATTTTTTATTTTATTCATTTTTTGTATGTTTAGGCCTAGTGAGAAGTACAAACTGTACACACAAAATTATTATTATTAATTGTTCGATAGAATTACGAACAATTCCCATCATCATTTAAAGTAATACACTACATATTAGCATCAACAGTTTATATTTGTTGTAAAATATTGTTAACCCCCTTACTAAAAGTGTTCATATTTTATTGGCGAATTTACAATTTAAAGCTTTCAATTAACTTCCCATGAAAACAAAAAAGAATATTTTGTGAATTAAAATAAAGTTATGTAAAGTACCTAGTATTTTCAGGATATATTTTCTGAATTAATGCTTGCAGTTAAACCGTGGTTGATATAAGTGTAAATAGATGTTTTAGTCAAGCCCTTCTTGTGTCTACTCTTGTTGATAATTACGTCACCATAAATATTGATTTAATATCTCGTATTCATGACAAAAATGTAGCCTACAGCAAACAATTTATCTACTTTCCTACTACTCGCAATTTTTATGATTTGGTCACTCACATTGATTTATGACAAACCTCCGTGGTGTGTGTCGGTAAACGTATAGTGAAGGAATGTAAAGTTACCACTCGTAAGCTAATGAGTAATTGACCTTCTTGACCGTTGCTGCTCTGTAACCTACTTTGAATTATGTGCGGTTTGGGAGCATTTTTTCGCCAATTTCAAAGTTATTTAACACTACAAACAAATTATAGTAATATATGTAGGGAAATTATTACAGAAATAAATTTATTAACACATTCTATAATGCTCCAGTAATTATAATAATAATTGAGTAACTCTAATTGAACATTGTCCCATCATACATCAAACTATCCTAATTGTTGCAAACTAAACAAACTATTGCATACTGTGGCATTTGTTTTTATGATTTGAATGGTTATAAGTCACAAACCAGGTATTATAGGTTTTTATCACAAACATTAATGTACACACAAACAATTAATTACACTCTATTTATATGAGCCCAGTTTAGCAATAGCATTCAGTTCAAAAAGACAAACATGGTACCAAACAAGTAAAAAACCTTAATTTTTGATACCCTACCTTACCTTTAATACATTTATGATGTAAAGCTAATTCATAACGTAATTCAAAATAAATGTTATACCTTAGTTAAAGTTTTCTGTATTTAACACAGTATTTTCATCATTCATCTCACTTTACACACTAAACAACATTAGGTTGATTTTTATTTGCGAATAATATGATATACCTACTGAAGGAAGTTTTTTAAAAATCACAAAACTTAAAAAAAACTGTTTTCATGCTCAGAATTCAGCATGTGAGCTACATCAGCTGTAAGCTCACATGAAGATGCATTGTATTTGTATCTACCAATGAATACATAAACGTTTATGTATTCATTGTATCTACTAATGTCTCCAGCTGCAGTCATGACTTGACCCTGTGTGTGTTGCAGGGTTGGCCGAGCGGTCCGAGGAGTCTGCTGCTGCGGAGGGACCATGGCGGCTTCGGCTTCACTCTCCGTCACTTCATCGTCTATCCTCCCGAGTCCTACACGGTCAGTATCTATATATTAATACGCAAGCATGTTTCATTTCCTCCTTTTTTCTCAGCTCGTGTACATCGTAGGAGAAATCCGATCATACCGTTAGAAAGGTATAGTCCTGTAGATGAGCAGAATCACATTCTAATTAACATCGGACTCCAGGGCTACGCCCCACAGGCTTTCAAAGTTCCAATGTTAATCTTATGGAGAAAGGAGAATTGAATTAATCATTAGACAGCTGTTGTAAAAACAACTGCTAGGAAATAAAGAAGAACAGATGTTTTAGTTCTAAAAGGTTTTTAAGCTTCTTGGGTCCAGATCAACTGAAATTTTGATCGAATTTCGATCAGGAGGCGATCTCTAGTTTATTATTATTATTTTAAGAGGTTGGACCTTTTTTTGCCTTACTTTGCCCCGTCCACATAGACTATTGGTATGTGCGTGGATCGTATTAGGCAAAGTTAGGGGGTGAGCCGCTACAGTACAAGGTGAATGGTACTGATAAAAGTCACTAGCAGAACGCGGATTCAAACCCACGACATCGCTGCCATGGCCCCGAAGTCCAGCGCGCTAAAACACTATAGGATAGTGCATCTACGAGAGTATGAGCCAAATTTAAAGCAGATAAATAGTTATAAAAAGTTTAGTCTAAGTGATATTAGAGTGTAATATCATTAACATTGGTACAAAAATACCTCTAGTATACTTTTGACGTTTTAGATAAGAATTATGTCTTTTAGTTGTTTTTCAGTCCAGACATTAGAAACAGGACGATGTTTTTCCACCCTAAACAGCATGGTCTTAGAATTTTATTATTTTTGTCTCTTTATTTTGCTCTTTATTCCAGTAACATAAATGAAAAATACTTTTATCTTGATTTGGAAATTTTTTATATATCTTGAGCAGCTCAATGGTTTATTATTCCAATCCGAATTTGGATAAAAGAAAACCAACACTTTAACATCCTTATTCCAAAATGTTCTCTATTTTTTTATAGTTTATTTTTGCACTGCCCCAACACAAAATTATTAGTGGCCTACAAATTACCGAACAATCTGTAGTTGAAAAATATTAGTCAAAACTGAGTGTAAACTCTCCGAAGGCGAATTGGTTTAAACTCCTCACATTTTACACAATTGAATATTTTAGGATCATTAATAGCTCTTTTGGCACAATTTAATCCTATCGTAATTTTGGGAAAAGCAACAGTTGGAGTGAGGCTGAAGCCATTTCACCTGTTGTTCACACACTGTAGCAGCCAGCAGCCGTGTGGTGTACTAGTGTTGTAGCGGTCACACATACATGCACACTACTCGGACCATGTTCACTAACAGGAACTAATGATAGATCAGTCCTTTGTTCTCCCAGCCTCCACAACACCATATAATTGTCTTGTTTTAATGGCGGCTGGATAGCAAGGCTGAATATTCAACTGTTAAACTGTTAATTGCTGTTAATTCCATAAGGTGGTAACCACTTTGTTTACACTATATTTTATCGTTTTATAAATGAGGTTTTTGTCCATTTTACTCACTTCTATTATAAGTATATTTTTTATAAACATATTTTAAAGTCAGCATTGTTTTCACAACATATAATACCAATGCGAAAGATTTAGTGATTTTCGATAATTTTTAAATCGTTGGTATGAATTTTATGATAATAGTAGTTTACCAACTAATGAAAGCCTGACCATTACTCATAAACATTAGATCATATCTTTTGAGTGTCTGCGCAAAACCAAATAACATTTGTTACTAGAATCATAAAACAATCAAGCAAAACCTATAAAAAAATCAGTCTTTGAAAATGTGGGCATAGCAACAACCAATTGAGTAGTGCAGAGCAATGATTTAATTGAATCACTAGTCACTTTAGATGTTAAGATTTGCCTTAAAAAAGTTTACAGTCTGCCAGTGAAAATGGCAGACAAATTGAAGTATATCTAAGCCTGGGCGATCAAGGATTCACATAGAAAAACATTACAATGCAAAGAGCAGAAAGAGCTTCTTCCTTTATACATTTCTTATTGTTTTAATTTTGGTTTAGAACAATTAATCGCTTTATATTAAAACTAGCAACAAAGCCTGTTGTGGTTAGCCACAATGGCTAAGTTTCATAATTATTTGCAAATCTACAGGAAGAAAGCTTTCTAACAACCCATTCACTTTCCAGTAGAACTTAAGATTTTTCTTAGTGAAGATTTTAAAACTAAATTACATTAGATATGAATAAATCACAATTAATCAGGTTAACTAAAGTATAGTTAACAAATATGCTTCTTTAAATGTAGCCTATTTTTGCTCCAACGGCCTCTAGAAAAATAATACTTACATGCTTTGAGTTGAATTTTATGATAATAGTAGTTTACCAACTAATGAAAGCCTGACCATTACTCATAAACATTAGATCATGTCTTTTGAGTGTCTGCGCAAAACCAAATAACATTTGTTACTAGAATCATAAAACAATTAAGCAAACCCTATAAAAAAATCAGTCTTTGAAAATGTGGGCATAGCAACAACCAATTGAGTAGTGCAGAGCAATGATTTAATTGAATCACTAGTCACTTTAGATGTTAAGTTTGCCTTAAAAAAGTTTACAGTCTGCCAGTGAAAATGGCAGACAAATTGAAGTATATCTAAGCCTGGGCGATCAAGGATTCACATAGAAAAACATTACAATGCAAAGAGCAGAAAGAACTTCTTCCTTTATACATTTCTTATTGTTTTAATTTTGTTTTAGAACAATTAATCGCTTTATATTAAAACTAGCAACAAAGCCTGTTGTGGTTAGCCACAATGGCTAAGTTTCATAATTATTTGCAAATCTACAGGAAGAAAGCTTTCTAACATAGTCCAGTCAACCTGTGCCGTAGAACACCATTTTGAGGAAAAAAATAGTATAAAGCTAATTTTTTCCCCATCGACTACTACCATTTAGAGAAGTGTTTAGCCAAAAGTCCCCGCCACTACCCCCCTTGCTTCCCCCCCTGTGCCCCCCTAAACATGAAAAGTGTAAGGGTTTCGTAAATCGCTTCTATCTCGATTACTAAGCAACTTATCGGATTGAAATTTCTTTTATTATTTTTGTTATAACATTGTCTATAATTAATGTCCAGTTAGCTTTCGTCGTAACTTTCACCTTTTGTTCGTAATTCGTATGAAAAAGTGAAAATTTGTATATTTTTCGGCTAGTAATTTTACTTTTTGTCCCATAACTTTTCACGCCGACATTTTATGAAAAAATGTTTCCCACAAAAGTTATAGCTCCTATAATTACCTTTAAAATGATATATAATAGTAGTTACATTGTTGGATATCCAGTGCGATTTAGCCGGTGCAATGCGCTGATGCGTACGCTGTCACGGCGGGTTCGGTCAAGGTGGGGCCAGCCGGCGCGGCGTTGCAATCACAATGTTGTGGTATAGTGAGAGTGTTTTTTCATCTGTAATTTACACTATAGCTTGTTTTACCAAATCCAATAAAGTCTCAGTGAAACCTTAATTCCTCACTCATTTACATGGGTCAAATAATAATAAGTCATTGTATAAAGCTAGAAAACGCACTTTAAATAGTTTTGTTCTTAGTAGTTTTAAAAATATTATTTTACAATAAAATAATAGCGGTATCTTGGTTTGAAGTAAAAAATATATTCGGATTATTCTCATTAATAAATAAATTGATGTTGACCATTTCTGAGATTTAAACTTCCCTGACGATTTTCCTTGACTTCAACCAAACTAACATTGCTGCATGATCCGCCACTGCTCCCGCACATTTCTGTGTAATCAAGCGATGCTCTAAAGCAGCTACAATAATTTTTGGAAGTCTTTTAGCAGTTGCAGGAAACAAAGTTTATAATTTCTCAGGTGAGTGCACGGGGTATAGCATATTGTTAGTTAAAATCCACCCCCAGCCTGTAGCTCTGAGTTCCTTATATCCGATCTATTTTTGATTCTGGTAATAGGTTCGATAATATAGTACTTCTGACTTTTTGCAATTGATGAAAAGGGTGTCGGACAGAGACCAGGTAAATGAAATTAAATACTTCAAAACGTTACCACTAATAGGCCTACATTGTCACTTTGGTGAAAGACTTTATAGGCCTATTACAAACATGAAAAATAGTGAATCATCCATTGTTTGTTTAAAAGATACGGCGGACAAAATTGTGTGTAAAACTTGGTACTCTCAAAAGAAAAGCAACACAGATGATGAAATGAAAGTCCGATTTAAATTAGAACAGTCCTGGGTAGCGCCCCCTCCCGTGCTATCCAGGACTGTTACAATTACCCCCCTTGCTATTCAAGAATGTTCTAATTTAAATCAGACTTTAGGAGAATTGTTTCTACAGCAGCAGCTTTGAAAAGAAATTCAAAACCAAGTTCATGATGACTTGTACTATCCCAGTGTTGAAGATATAAGGTCAGGCGGGAAAGATGTTGTTCCAGAACTACTAGATTTGTTTTTAAACGATCTATAATAGACGATAAGGCAAACATCAGAATAAAGTATAGACGAAAAAACCACATAATATTAAAACTATGTAGGCCTAGGTCTTTTCAATCACCTGTCCAGTCTGCTTTTGGATTAAACTTATCAAGACGTATGGCTCTAAACATTTAATAGACATTTTTTACTCTCTGGGGTGTTCGACGTCATCCTATGAGCAAGTAGACAAAAATATTCTCAAACAGTTCTTAGGATAATCTTTCATCTTGAAACTATATGGATGCACAAAGTATGTAAGTCTGAATGACAGTATGAATTCAATGTACCTTAAAGCTATTGCAAAAATGTCATTAAAATCCAAAGTTAACATGGTATCCCAACCTCCAACATCTGGTCCTGCTAAACAACACGCTTATCGAACATATAGTGTAGTAAAATTAGTCGGGAAAAGTGAAATAATTTGTTGACAGCCAATTTCTTTTGAAATGTGTTCTATGGTATCCCCTGACCTTCTTCCGAAAAGTCCCCTGAAATCCCATGTGGGGATAATCATGTCTAAAAACGAGGGGTTGGCCTATAAGGAGTTACAATAAAATTTGATATTAAGCATACTAAATTTAAATACATTCCAGAAGGTTTATAAATATCAAATTAAAGGCTTTAAAATGTATATTACAATGCCGTAAACCCGACCTCAATAAAACGGTCGGGAGGAAAATGGCAGACGTTCAAAAATTAGAATAAAATGATATCAAAACTTTGAAATGCAACAACTTTCGACATATTTGACCTCTTGAGGTCTGGTTTTCAGCTATGTTTTATCCTGAATGAGACCTTTAAAATGATGTATGACATGGCTATGGACTAACAAAATTGTTTCAAAACTTCCTCTTTAGGACAACCATATTAGAGGGTGGTTCAAGAGTAATATGTTAGGCATTTTTAAGTCGAGCTATAAGCATTTTCAAAGGTAATTGTAAAAGCAAACGTTTGCCACAAACACCACATCAAAAGGTCAAGTACTGTATTTCGAATGTTATTACATTTTTAAGTGTTTAGGTTAAAATTTGATTTTTATTCGAAGTTTGACAGGCTGCCATTTTAGACTCAGGCAACCTTTTGAAATGCGGTATTTGCGAAATAAAATTTTCCGACTTAAGAGCTTTAATTTGATATGCCTAAGACTATTGGACGACGAAAGATTTATTTCTGACTCCACGTGGGCCTTTCCATCATTTTTAAGCATGTTGCCCACTGGGGATTTCAGGGGACTTTTCTGGAGGAGGTCAGGGGATGACATTTTCAGCAAAAATTGGCTATCCAATTTTTTCATTATTTAGCTATATTTTGGCTTAATTTTACAACACTTATATTATTAGATTACAAAATTGATCGGAGATAAGAAAATCAGCGCTACATACTGGGGGTGGATATTACCCGATAATATGTTGTATCCAGTTCATAAAAAATATTTAAAAAAACACCGGCATTTGAAGAAGTTATAAACTTAGTTTCCTGAAACTGCGTAAAGACTTGCAAAAATTATTATAGCTGCTTTAGAGCATCGCTTGATTGCACAGAAACGTGCGGGAGCAGTGGCGGATCATGCAGCAATGTAGCTTTGAAGTCAAGGAAAATTAAGAAATGGTCAGGGAAGTTAAAATCTCAGAAATTGACAATATCAATTTATATATTAATTAGAATACTACGAATAGATTTTTTCACTTCAAATCAAGATACCGCTATTATTTTATTGTAAAATAACATTTTTTAAACTATAAGGAACATTTTCAAAAACAAAACTATTAAAAGTGCGTTTTCTAGCTTTATACAATGACTTATTATTATTTGACCCATGTAAATAAGTGAGGAATTAAGGTTTCACTGAGACTTTATTGGATTTGGTAAAACAAGCTATAGTGTAGACTACAGATGAAAAAACACTCTCACTATAGCCTACCACAACATTGTGATTGCAACGCCGCGCCGCGGCGCCGGCTGGCCCCACCTTGACCGAACCCGCCGTGACAGCGTACGCATCAGCGCATTGCACCGGCTAAATCGCACTGGATATCCAACAATGTAACTACTATTATATATCATTTTAAAGGTAATTATAGGAGCTATAACTTTTGTGGGAAACATTTTTTCATAAAATGTCGGCGTGAAAAGTTATGGGACAAAAAGTAAAATTACTAGCCGAAAAATATACAAATTTTCACTTTTTCATACGAATTACGAACAAACGGTGAAAGTTACGACGAAAGCTAACTGGACATTAATTATAGACAATGTTATAACAAAAATAATAAAAGAAATTTCAATCCGATAAGTTGCTTAGTAATCGAGATAGAAGCGATTTACGAAACCCTTACACTTTTCATGTTTAGGGGGGCACAGGGGGGGAAGCAAGGGGGGTAGGGGCGGGGACTTTTGGCTAAACACTTCTCTAAATGGAAGTAGTCGATGGGGAAAAAATTAGCTTTATACTATTTTTTTCCCCACCAAAACACAGGTTGACTGGACTAACAACCATCTTTTTCCAACACTTTCCAGTAGAACTTAAGATTTTTCTTAGTGAAGATTTTAAAACTAAATTACATTAGATATGAATAAATCACAATTAATCAGGTTAACTAAAGTATAGTTAACAAATATGCTTCTTTAAATGTAGCCTATTTTTGCTCCAACGGCCTCTAGAAAAATAATACTTACATGCTTTGAGTTGAATTTTATGATAATAGTAGTTTACCAACTAATGAAAGCCTAACCATTACTCATAAACATTAGATCATGTCTTTTGAGTGTCTGCGCAAAACCAAATAACATTTGTTACTAGAATCATAAAACAATTAAGCAAACCCTATAAAAAAATCAGTCTTTGAAAATGTGGGCATAGCAACAACCAATTGAGTAGTGCAGAGCAATGATTTAATTGAATCACTAGTCACTTTAGATGTTAAGTTTGCCTTAAAAAAGTTTACAGTCTGCCAGTGAAAATGGCAGACAAATTGAAGTATATCTAAGCCTGGGCGATCAAGGATTCACATAGAAAAACATTACAATGCAAAGAGCAGAAAGAACTTCTTCCTTTATACATTTCTTATTGTTTTAATTTTGTTTTAGAACAATTAATCGCTTTATATTAAAACTAGCAACAAAGCCTGTTGTGGTTAGCCACAATGGCTAAGTTTCATAATTATTTGCAAATCTACAGGAAGAAAGCTTTCTAACAACCATCTTTTTCCAACACTTTCCAGTAGAACTTAAGATTTTTCTTAGTGAAGATTTTAAAAACTAAATTACATTAGATATGAATAAATCACAATTAATCAGGTTAACTAAAGTATAGTTAACAAATATGCTTCTTTAAATGTAGCCTATTTTTGCTCCAACGGCCTCTAGAAAAATAATACTTACATGCTTTGAGTATACTTACAATACTTATACATGCTTTATTTCCTGTGTAATACCTGAAAATTAATTGAATTATTTTCAAGAACAAAATTGTTTTGAAAAAAATTTTAATAGAGGAAGGTAAAAAAATCAAATGTGACAAATTTCTTTACAGTATATTTCTTTTAAACGGCATTCTATGGAAATATTATTTGAGTTTTTCAACGAAAATGTCCTTTGATCTTTGGTAGGGATAATTTTAATGTCTTCAAGTAAAATTATTAATTTTCTAACTAATGTAAAATATTTTCTCTTATAATAATTCACAGTTCAAAATGAAAATTTGTGGTTGTGATATTGACTTAAGTAAAAAGAAAAATTCTGAGAAATTTTGAAATTTTCTAAAAAAATACCTTGAGATATTTTGGTAATACCGATCAAAGGCAGAAAATACTTTGCTAAAAAAAACTTTTTTAAGTAGCATTTAATTAATTTTAGCGAATTTCCCTATAGGGAATACGCTATTACGGTAGTAGTCACGGTAAGACCTAAGCCCGGGACCATGATACTTTTTTGTTTTGAGGTCCCTAGAAGCCAAAAACACCGTTCGTTCAAATTGATATATATGTATATATATGTGTCCGTTAACACGATAACTTTTGAACGGAACCTCCGATTTTGATGAAATTTGGTACAGGGGTGTAAGCCAGCATCTACTAGGTTGAGTTCGCGAACCAGAATGATTGGACCATTGGAACGGGGTTTTATGGGGTTTCAAAAGGGTTAAAAATGGGTTTTTGGCATTTTTCGACCTTAATTTTTAAAATTCAACAATTTTAACTGAAACCATTTAAAAGAGCTTAAAAAAACAAACAATTTGGTATTTTGAATTTTTATCTTAGCATAACTGGTTACGGGGAAAATAAAAAAATGTGTTTTCCATGTTATTCTTATGGGAAATCAAGAAAAGCCTATATCTTGCTTATTTATTGACATAACTTAATCAAATTTGGTATGTACATTATCTAGATAAGGTTTAACTTATACTTGCTTACAAAACCCATATGGTGGCAAACCTACATACTCACCCCCATGGGGTTTATGGGGAAAATAAACAGAACACCATAACCTTATAAAATTTGGTATGTACAATCACTAGGTAGGATTTAACTTATATTTACCAACTAAACCCATATTATGGCGGCAAACCTACATATTCTCATCCCCATGGATTTTATGGGGAAATAGAAAATATACCAAAATCCCATTGGAAATTCGCTGAGTACGCAGGTCTGCTGCGACGGGGGTATTTTATAGAATACATGGTTGTTTCACCATAAATCTTGAAAAAATCAAGTTTTTTTTTTAATTACCGTGTTTGCAAATTTACAAGGAATACATTCTTGACAACTTTTTATTATTAAACTCTGGTAGAACTCTAGATTTAGCTGTACACAGTTTTATAAAAAAATCTCTTATTCAGTATTTCCTCACGATTATAAAGTTGGAGGTAGATTAAGTCTTTATGCAAGTAACTTTAAAATGGTGAAGAAGTTGCCTTAAGTGAATGGTGATATTCTGAAAGAGAATAAAATTTCCTACAATTTGCAATCATGCATTTCTATGAAATAGCGACAACAGGCAGATAAAACTAGCCAACTATAAATAAACTTCTAAAAAAGCTGTTTTTAATGTATTTCTTGTAGTGTGTTTACTTTTGTACCATACATTAAAAAAAATCAAACTTTCATAATTATTTGCACACCTACACAGATGAAGCTTTCCAACGACCCAATAATTAATAAAATTGGTCCAGTAGAACTGTTAGTGAAGAAATCTACTAAAGTGAATGGTGATATTTTGAAGGAGGATAAAATTTCCTACAAATTGCTTTGAAGCATTTCTTGAACAGCAACATTTGTCTCCAAATAAAAAATTTTAAAAACCCTGTTTTTTATTGTATTTCTCATATAAAACATGATGTTGTAATTGTTTCACCTTAAACCCAAACAAAATCAAAGTTTCATAATTATTTGCAAATCTACAGGAAGAAAGCTTTCTAACGACCCATTCATACATAAAATCGGTCCAGTAGAACTTAAGATTTTTCCTAGTGAAGATTTTAAAAACTAAATTACATAATAGTAGATATGAGTAGGGTCCTATATCACAAATAATCAGGTTAACTAAAGTATAGTTAACAAATATGCTTTTTTTTAATGTAGCCTATTTATGCTCAATATTGATTGAAAAATTCTTCTATATGATTAGGATCCTATACTATTTATTTGAAGGCAGTAAAAGGAAAACTAGATAGGCTTAATTAAATGTCTGTACTCTAAATTATTTCATTTTCAACCTTCAAGCATTTTGGTGTTTATGTGAAGTAATGCATGGAATACTGTTTGGGTGTGTTTTTAATACTATTCACTTTTTAGGAACTTGAATGGGCAATTCGATTTGTCGGGCTTGTCTCAGTTTGAAAATAAGACCCATCTGTTTAGTAATAATTTTATGAGCTATAAAGAGTGTGTTCAACCAATATGAAAAGGTAGTGAGCCAGCAACTGACTGGCTGGTGCGAAGCTGACCAGATGTGGAGTGTAAACACGTGTTGGAACCGAGAATACAGCGGATAGACTGCACAACACTGTTTGTTGGCGCAGTTTAGCTAAATATATACCAGCATTGAGTCACGCCTCAGTCTTGATTGCAACTATACATGTGGCAGTTACTGCAGCAATGTATGCATTACTGTGAAAGTTCTGTTTTCAAAATGTAATCTCTCAGTTCTCTAGAATCCTCCTTTTCCAACCAGGACCATTTTAAAGTTTAAATGTAAAATTGTGTGAAGAACTCCTTTATACTAACAAGCAAACAAAAGTTCGGCAGAGCACTGTTCAACAAACATGTTCGGCCAGTTGCTGAAGTGGCTTCATAAGCTCATCGTAAAGTTGTCATAGTGTCCGAAGTCATGCATTTGGTCATTATTGAAACTATATACTTGACTGTCGTTACATTTTACAACCTGAATCATAAGTAGGTAGTGAATTACTTTTAAGGTGAGATGAAGAATAATAATGAGGTATTTTCTTGTGAGGAACTAAACAAACAAAAAATAAAATGCATCAACTAAGATAAAGAAAATACAAATTGTTACAGAAATTAAAATGTAATAATGTTAATACAATGCTGGTATTAATCAGTTTGGTCTCACATGTTGGTTTTGGTGTGTTTACAATTTTGCAATTTTAAATTTAATGTTTGAGGCTTTCATAAAAATCTTAAGTTCAAAATTATTTGTTAGATTTTTTGTCAACTTTTCATAAATTTTAGTTTTGCTCTGTTCACTGTTCAAGTCTTGATAGGCTTTCAACTTAAGTGCCAAAATTCTCTTTCTTATTCTATCCATAACAATAAAGTCTCAACAACAACCAACAAAAGGTCTTGTATGCCTTGTTATTGACAATCTATTAGCTCCTCATGGTGCAAAAAATCTTAATACACTACTGAATTAAAATTGATTAAATGGTGTATCAGGTAAAGATATCTTTCAAAACAATATTTTTAAACAATCATGAAGCAGTGACATCAAAGGAGGCCTGAATTTCGTTATACACAGAAATAAACCATCAACTGATTGGAATTAAAAGCAATGTTACTGAGAAACGAAGAAACAGAACAGATGCTGGTTGTAAACACAATCACCAGAATATAACCCAGGTAGCGCTTCGTTGCGTGTCTTTCCCCAGACTGTTACTTTTTATTGTGGTTAGGTTAAGAATAACCTTGTGGTCAGATTGAAACATTTTTTTTTAAATTATTCTTAAATCAATATTGAATTTTATAATAATCCGATATTTTGTTAGAAGCTTAAAACATGAAAAAATTTGTATAATTTAAATTTAATCCTAAATTGGATTACCACCAAAACAGTATGTGCAATTTCTTAATTTCATCAAACACTTAAACTAAACACCACTAATAAAATTTTAAAAAGTCTTTAGTTCATCCAAAACTACTGACAGCTTCTACAAAACTCTATAATAACTAACCAATGACAAAACCCATATACGTCACACTTGGTCCTCACTCCTCCAATATTTGTTGATGACTGAGAGCTCTAAACAAAGCTAGACACTGAGTCTTTCATTAGACATATTTAGACTGGTTCAGATAAGTGAATGCTGTCTCACATAGTCTTGTTTGTTTACTTTCCTTCATCAATCAATACAATTTTCAGAAGACTAGAATTTTCAGTGTTATGTTTGCAGAAGAAAATATTAGAAACTTTAAAATGTTAAAAACTTAATTTCACTGTCTTAAAAAATGAGTTTCTTCCTTTTGGTACTAATGCAATGTAAAAAAAATTAAATTAGGCTATTCAAACAGTTAGTAGGAATGATATTATATATTTTAAATAAGATTTCCATATTTAATTTAATTGGATGAGAACTTAGCAAATATTTTATTCATAAGAAACAAATCCTAGCGTTGCAAAATAAATTAATACTTATTAATTTAAAAAAAAGTGCAAATCAGGCAAAAAGCCATGAGTTTTATTGTATTATTAGATAGCATATACCATTAGGATTGCTAGAGGAAAATAATTTAGCTTGATTAAAGTTGAGCCTTTTACAATATATTTTTATTGTAGCAAATCAATGTTTTTCTCAATATCTGTGTTTAAAGATTTTTCTAAAAAAAGGACTTTGTAGTATTTTTTTTCTGAAATCTGCATAGTTTTATTAACAACACTGAAAATTCTGATTTAATTTGGTTACAATTTTTTGTTTGTTAGCTATGTGTGTCACCGCAGCACCTTCGGGGTTGTAAAAACACCTGGTTTACTGTAGAGAAAGAGCACTGAAACTTGGTATTTTTTCTTATCTATATGGTAGGATTAACCATACCAAGTTTCATCCATATCAATGTCACCCAAATTGGTGGGTGACAAACCTTATTTTTATTGGATGATTTGACATGGATTACCCTAAAATAGAAGTCTGTGGCGCACAAGGCAAAACTTTTAAATTGTAAAAAAATATCAAGAAGTAGACCAATGAAAGACTATTGTATAACATGCAGACCCTTGAAATCGAACGATTGCCAGAGAGTCATACGATACCCTATCGAAACTCAGCCAACAGGATAACCACAAATCAGTTGAAACCGGAGGAAGGAGCAGAGTAAGAAATGTGAAAGACAGTTTGACAGTCTGAATGGTTTAATTGTAGACAATCAGAGACATCAGAATAACAAATTGGATCAGGCCCTCGTGGAAGTGGGCTGATTACAGAGGATGCTTGTCAACCACTAACTACTTTGAGCTTTTTTTTGTTGCGTTGTTGCTACATAGAGTTCCTGACCAGAGGTTTATAAATGAGCATTTGTTGCCCAATCCATACACTCTCAATCAAATTATGCTGCAAACATATATATATATTTTCTGATAGGCTTCTTTTAATTGGGTGAGTTGGTGGTGTAGTGGTTAGCGCCAGATTTTAGGACCATGGCAGTGATGACGTGGGTTTGAATCCTCATTCTGCCTGTGACTTTTATCAGTGCCATTCACCTTGTACTGTAGCGGCTCACCCCCTTACTTTGTCTACGATCCACACACAGATCAATAGTCTATGTGGACGGGGCGAAGTAAGTCAAAAGAGATCCGCCAACCTCTAAAAAGCGTAAAAAGGGAAAAGTATTTTAAGTTTAACAAAAACCAGTTTGGTCGCAAAAAAAAAAAAAAAAAAAAAAACTTGATCTAAACAACAAGGAATGGTATATTTTTGCTTTTTTACAAGTGTTCATGTATTCGGAGGGGGGTGTTTATTCAATTGCAAATCAATCTGGACATTTTTGGTCTGTGATGAAAAAGCAAAAAATCAAATCAAGTAAACTTAGTATACATGACTCATGCCGGGGAGTTTTCAAAAGCCTAAAGCTGCGTAAACTGGTTAACATGTACATTGATCATATAAAATAACTCATTTAATTAACAAAGAACTCATTTTCTCAAAGATACATCCTTACAACACAGCAAAACAGAATTAACTACATATTCTTCAGGTACGGTAATTAGTTAAGTTACTACCACAAAGTAGTGTAAAGAAGTGACACCATTCATTTAAAAAAATGTATAAAGTGTATAAAACGAATAAAGATATACGATTAATTGATTACTACCTTCCTACTCTGGACTAAAGTCTTCAACAACCTTCTATGTGTTTCCTAGGAACAAAAAGGCAACAGAACTTTAGAAGAAATCTTCTGTATTTGTTGCTGAAAATTAAACCCTACCTAGAGAGTTGATCAAAAAAAGGTTATGCATGACTATTCTCTAAGTCCAATTCAATTAAAGTTATTTAGTTTTGTCTTGTTTTGCTCATCACCTTCTTGTTGCTCCAGGTTCTGGCTGGGGACCGGCGGCTGGGACTGCGGCCAGGAGCTCTGGACGAGCCGATGGACACGATCTTCGTACGGAGTGTGAAGCCCGGGGGAGCGGCAGACCGCGCAGGCCTGCGCACCGGCGACCGTGTCGTCAGCGTCAACGGGGAGAACATCGGCGGCCACTCATACGCAAGTGTCGTGCACCGGATACACAACAGCGGACCCACACTGCACCTGCTGGTGGTGCCGCAGCAGCTCGACATACTGCAATTGGTCAGTAGTAGTGGTAAAAATGCTGCAAATAAAGATCATGATCAAAACAGCACAGAAGCTTTATGTTCCAGAAGACGTCTGAAACTGAATTGTCAAGAATCGACAATTTAACTGAGAGTTGTTTTTGTGGTAAAGATGGAACCAGTTTACTTTTGTCTATTTAAATTGTGGGAAGTGTCCGGGCCTAAATTGCTAAGTTCTTTAAGACCACGGTCAGGTTACACGGCAGTCAAACCATCCGAGGTTGGACTAGAGGGCTTCTACTGTAGTAATAGTGTAGGGTGCACTGGATACACCACAGGAGACCCACATTACACCTGCTGGTGGTGCTTCAACATCTTGACATACTGCAACTAGCCATTCGAAAACTGAATACAAATAGAAGTTCTTTTAAACCGTTTTCCTCTATTAACTGACTCATGTCCTTATCCGATTTCCCAAATATTGCAGAAAATAAATGCCTGACCTATAGTACAGTAATTTTACTTCAAGCCATATGATTTTTTCAACTATGATTGATGCATGAAACATATATGATTCTGATGATAATACATTTTATTTTATTTTGTCCTATAAGAAATTAATGAATGGTATCATAAGAAATACACTAATAGCAATTACTATTCTTGATAACTCCTAGAAATATTTAATGGTTTTAGTTCATGTTATGACTATTTTGGATTTGATTTGCTGTCTTCTGGTTGTCAGGTCCAAGAAGGTTCTATGTAGTTTGGTTGAAAGGACTACACAATAGAATCCGTATAAAGGACACAGTAAACAACAAAGAAACCAGAGATCCCTTTCCAACAAGGGATTGTTGCACCTAAGTTATCATTAAACTAGAGCTAAATAATTTACTCTCAATGTTCTTCTTCTGCTTTGTTCTGTGTTTTTCAAAACCATTCATTAAAATAAAATAACAATTTTCAACTAAAAATCAAAATCAAAATAGTGATTCCCAATCAATTAAGTACATGTCAGCTTTCATTTTGTATTCCATTTGTTATTGAAAGCTTTACAATACATTCACATGATTCTTTAGGAGGATTGTTAAGATTGAACAACTACCAATGAAAGGTCTGACAGTTAAAAGTCAGAAAACAAATATTGAATAAAACCTTCAGTTGTTTTAAAAGGTTTCTTGAATAATAAACCTGTCAATAGATAATGTATCGGATCATTAGGGAATTTCTAAAATATAGATCATGTAGGCTAAGTTGAAGTAATTTGTTTAACTGCTAAATTAATTAAATTTAGAACTAATTTTGCTTAAACATAATATGGATATATGTTTAAATTAGTACTAAAGTAGCTCATTTGAGTATAATTAGATCAATAATGAGATACAGTTTTTCTTTTACGATTTAAAAGTGAATGGCTCTACATTTTAATGGTGGCAATAACAATTTTACCTGGCCTTCTGTACACATTTAGTGGTCGACCCAAACCATAACTAATTGCAAAAGCAACCTCAGTAGTAGAAGTATTAAATCTTCACTTTCGTAGTTCAGGGATGAGGAGCAAGGACATTTGATTTTTTCCTCAGAACATCTCTTATCTCTTAATACACTCCTAAAGACAGCATTAACCAAACATATAATTATTTTAATTGCCTGCTGGCTCGTTGGCACGTTTAAAAATGCAACCAACAACTTTCAAAATGTAGATTAGAAATGGTCGTAAAGTTGTGCAGTCGTAAACGCAGACCTGTCCTGCAGCTCTGCCATGACCAAATATAGAAGTAGGGAAAGGACATTGCCGATTCTGCTCGGAACAAAACTTGTAAATAATCTCCCTTCTGCTTGTGTGGTCACTGTTGTATAAGGAAACCCACCTAGGGACTTTTTCACAATTAAATTTTAATATGCAATATACAACGTTTGTAGGTTGTAAATCAACACATGTAGTCCGAAAATGAAATAAAATATTAACATCTCCAGTTTTTTATGCTCTTTTTTTATAAACTGTTGTTAGAGTTTTCTTTTGTTTTTATATATTTTTTATCGTTCAGAATATCAAATTATTTGTTTAGTTGGCACTTTTAAATAACTAAATTAACATTTTAATATAAGTGTTATTAGCAAATAACTGTTCATAAATCTGTAAAACGTGTCATGTGGGCGAATAGAAGAATCTTATAATAAGTATTGAACCAGAACCATCGAAAATGTTCAAAAGTAACAGCTAGTAAAATTTGAAATTATTTTGCCCTCTTAACAAAGAAAAACAGTAAACCTTGATTACGAAAATAAATTAATGTGTGTTAAGTGTGTGAGAGGTTAGATTTACAAGTACAAGATTGTGATGCACTTTCGCTTGAAGACGCGTTGTCGCGATGCACCCAGATGATCACACATTAGCATATCTACTTTCCCTAAGGTCCTTTAGCTTAGATTGGCGCCTGAATCACTTTCATACCAGTTTATTGGGTGTCACACCTTTCACTGCTCAACGGACATTGCCTCGTTTATCGGATGATTCATGGCTGGATGTTTCTCTGTTGTGCATGTCCTTTATAGGCCTTGGATTTTAAATTATGGAGCCTTTTATCCTGTTAACTGGCACCATTTATTTACTTACTGCACCCTTAAACAAAGTTCCATGACCATTGGTTTATGTTGATACTCTTCAAAATGTTCATTATTACATTAGGACAGTTTCATGTCCTAGAATACCAAAAAATAACCCAAATACCCAATCAATATCCAAAATAAATAAAATACCCAAAAAAACTAAACATTAAAAAACCAATATGAATTTTGTGTGATTTCTGGAAGATCACTTCCAGAATAATAACAAAAGCAAACAAAAATATTCCAACAACAATTAGAATATCTCAGCTCAATACTATAATATGTGTGGAATAATAATAATGGTGTATAGTTGTTTAAACACAGAGTTCAAAAAAGTTTACATTAATAGCCTATGTTTGAAAAAATCAATTGAGTATAAACAAGTTGTATTTTTGTGTGGTAAAGTTCATGTTTCTCATGTAGTTATACCAATTAAGCTTAATTCTACAAAAAAATAATAACAAATATATAAACAAAGTAGCCTATAAGATATATTTTTATGGTTTCAATAGTATTTTAATAGAATGTTTTATGTTTGATACAATATTTTTTATCAATGAGAAATAAGTACAGTAATCCTATGTTTGAGACAATAAGTTTTTTATCAAATTAGAAATAACTAATCCAGTACTTGATTTTGCCCTGGCTCTAAAAGATTTTTTCTGTGTCCTCTATTCTGCAGACAAATTTCAACTACAGTACATGAATAGGACAAAAGGCACGGCTGAGTAATTTTCAAGTAATAATCCGGACGAGACGTAAACACACATAATTCACCACGGTTTGTTCGCAGCACCATAACTGCGAGCCATGTGGCAGAACTGGACTGTAGCGCACCATTTGTCAACAGAGCTCGCGACCAGATGGTGTGAAATGAAATATTATTTATCGTTTTGGCTGCGTCGGCCGGAACCTCGTAAACGATCATCGCTTATGTTCGCAGCCGGACACTGATCCCGCAGTTTTGGCGATTAACGTAAAACACCACCCATCGATGTTTGCTAATGTATAAATAGTTTTTATGCGTGTCGGGATGTATAACGCTGGCCGAGCGCCAGGCTGCGGTGCAGACAGACGGACGGCCTCTAACTGATCGCTCACTTTGCAACTCTGGCTTGTTGTAAGTCACTTCAACTGATATGTTTTGGCTTTTGGATTGAATCAGTTAATTTGTTATAGCACTATTATGGTTTTACTTTAAAACTATAAACTTTGTGAATCAATTAAAAACAATTTGGTTTCCATTCACCTTGCACAGGCTGATTTGTTCTATTTTATATATCACTTATTGTTTATGTATCAGTGAGTCTAGCTGAAAATCTTTTTTGAAATTGAATAACGGTTTGATAACAAATAAAAAAATTTTGACTCCATGAAGGTTATAACATTAAAATGAAGTTTCAGTGTTATATTTCTGCTTGTGTCTAAAATTATGTGTTTTATAAATAAGATATTCTCCATCTCTTAATTTTTTTGACATGTCTGTTCGCTGCTTCTATGAAGTAATGTTTTATGACAAAATTAAAACTAAATTTTAGCTTTTATATTTTTAAATTGTACTGCCAGTAAGAGTGATTACCTTAGATTGCTATATTTTAAATTGTTTAAACCCTGTGATTTTAAAGGAATTTAATCTTTCATATGCCATGATTAATTTTAATCCCTGTTAAAAAATAAGTTACTTGTTCCTAAATGTCTAATTTGTTACTTATTTTTAAACTATTCTTGTGGCTAATTTTGTGCTATCTCAATGTTTGCAGTACTTCAACGAGACAGCCCATCGGCCCGAGTCCAATCTAGACATAGAGGCGGGGATGGTGCGCGCCGGAGGGGTGAGCGCACGACACAATGGCGTGTGGGACGGCGCCGGGCAGCGCCGGGTGCCTGCTACGGACAGTCAACATGCCGAACACCTGGCCAACACTGCCGGCTGTAGGCTCAGTCTGGACCCAGGTCTGTTACCCTACTGAAAAGCCTGGACAGGACGAATGTGTTGCGAATTGTTAATACCTTTGAAATCTGAACTGAGAGATAACATTGAGCCCTACTCTACGCTAATTGATTAAGTATCCATTTCAGAAGCATAGTTTTAACATCAAGTATTTGTAGCATATATACTTATAGGGTGTCTACTGTAAAGAAAGATTTTTTTTATGAGTTTGGTAGTCATGGAAGTCACAGAGTCACATTGATTTTACTCTCTGTTGGGCATATCACTGATTTTGTCTCCATGTGACCAGATTTTTTCGTACATAAACAATAGTTTGCGTTCGGGCATGCTGGTACCTAATGTACCCCTCCCTAGTCTTTGTGAGAAGTAGTTTAGGTTATTTCCACTCCTTTTTTAAGCCAGTTGAGTTAGGAAGCAAATTCTATCAACTATGTCTATTTGTTTATGTTAGCTGTTGGTCATCCTTGTGCTTATTTTTAAAATTTTACAGAAGCTATACTTAACAAATTAAATTTTATTGATTTTACAATATTCAATGTGAAAGTCTTTAAAAAGTCACTTGTAAAAGTAGACTACTAGATGAACAACTTGTAAAATGCAATATAGTGCACAACAACCCAAAAAATGAAATATATTTACGACCTGTCTCATGCAGATAAATTTATCTTATTCTTCTGAAGGTTTGGTAGAATCATGGTCGGGATGATTGGCTGCTCCTGTGGGGAAATCAGAAAATTAGAGAAGGTATAGAAAAATAGGCGATTTTAATTACAACAAAAAATTCAAAATTTTTTGTTGATAATAGTAATCTTCTGTTAAAAAAAGATGGTTGAACTTCTTGTAGGGAGGAATGGAATTTCCATTTGATGAGTTTGATGATACTTGTACATGGTACCTTGATGATACCAAATGATACTTGTAATGCATGATATGATTGTGTGTGTGGCAGGACTGATGTGTCGGCGAGACTCGAGCAGCCAGGAGGGCAGCATGGGCGACCTGAGCAGCGATGACTCTGTCATCATCAGCCGGATACGCAAGAGCTGTGAGCAGAAGCGGGAGTTCCTGGCGGCGCCGCCGTGGCCCCACGACCACCCTGCCGCCCCCGCCCAACCTGGCATCAAGGTGACAAGTGAAATATTTGGAAGAATTTGTCAAAATGTTTTATCTAAAAGTTTTTAAAATTATTTTCATACATACAATTGCTTTGGGGCACTGACCGTTTAGTCTTCCTGTTCCCTGTCAACATGCTGCATGCCCATTGTTGAGAGGTGGTATTGCATTTTAATTTCATTTTATTCAATTGCTCTAGAGCAGCACACCAGTCTATTCGAGGAAAATATTTGGTTTTTGCTTTTTCATGACAGTGGCTGTTGGTTTATGTTGGTTATAAAATTACCCCTGATTTTCCTGTCAAGGGATGTTCCCTGAAAATAAAGTTTCTCACTTCTTCCATAGAACTGGAAAACACTCTTGGACTGCTTGTTGTCTGTGGTTGCTGCTATCTACTGTTGATTTATAAAACCATTCCACTGCGTGTGTAACCATTTTCAGTAAACAAATTAAATCAGCCCTAAAAGTGTAAAACATTTGTTTAGACCTTAATTTGTGTGGTAGCTCAGTGGTAGAGCACTGGCCTTGCAAGCTAGGCAGAGTTCAGTTCACTAATAGCAGCTCAGGTTTGCCCGTATTACTAATGATAGAGCAGTAGTCAGCAGTCTTTTTGGCTCACTGTTTTACAGGCTAATTAATGCCTTACAATTTGGCTGTTGGATAAAATGTTGTTGAAACAACTGTGGGTGTTTATTTTTTAACATTGCCGTCGGCTCCTTTACTGATAATCAGTAAATAGTTAATAGTTAATCATGGGGAGGAATATAATTTTTATCATTGCGCCAACTGTTGAAAATAACTTGCATGAAAATATAAATTAAAAAAATTACAATCACCTTTAAAAATGTGTTAAAATATTTCTCTAGTTAAATATTTACGTTATGATTTTCACATATTTTTGTTAAAGTTATAATAACATAAAACTATATTGCTTTTGAATATTGGTATTTGTTTTGAGTCTTTACATGCAACTTTATCAAGAGAATAAGTTACTTATCAAAACTTTAATAAACAATCTTATAAAGAAATTGTAAATAATTCTTATTTTAAATACTTGGTGAATCATTTAAATGTTCAAAGTAAATTTTTATTTAATATAAAAGCCTTATTTAATAATATGATGCAAGTTATACAGGCGAATACAGTAATTATAACCACTTCTGAGTTTACAATGAGTTTCACAATAATGATACTGTTAAATTAATGGTTTCTTAATTTGAAATAAAACATTATTTCAGGAGTTCTACGGGAGACCACAGAAACTCCAGCCACCTCCGCACTGGCCTCCCAACATCCCTGGAAGTCCAAATCACTCACCGATCAGGAAGGAGAGGGAAGACACACCCCCGAGAGATAGAGGTACGGAGGAGAAAGGTCAAAGGTCAAATTAACTAAGCAATAATCACGTTGATATACATAATCTAGCAACAAGGATTCATGAGGATAGTTTGGTGAAGTATTTTAGCCTTTTAAAGAAGACAACTTTTTATAAAAAACAGCACAAAATCAATATAAAGTTAGCTGAATGTAATTTCGTAAAAGTAACTAAGGTCCAGGTTCACAAGTACCCCATTTTTAATGAAAATTTAATTTAATTGCTGCATGCTCACAAGTCCCAGGTTTGGTAAAAAATAGTATTATTTAGGGATGGACGGGTCTCGAAATTACGAGAAATTTTCGAGAAATTTTTAATTTCGTTAACCGAGACGAGATTTTATTTTGATCGAGATTTTCGAGACGAGAAATAATTCGTGAATAAAGATAAAAACGGGTATAAATAATCTACGAATTTAATTCTGCAAAATAAATTATTTTGAAGCAATGTGAAGTGTTTTATTTTCCTATCCTCCTCACAACTACAAACTTAAATTAATTGCCATCATATACGGTTAAACTTTATGGTCGGTAGGGTTTATGGTGAGCCTATATCTTCTCAACCTTTTTATTGGATACCGGTACGTCATTCCTTTATAGGCCTAGACCTTTTGTTAAGAAAGTGACTTTTTTAACTTTAGTTTATTAACATAATCAGCAATTTACAAAGAAATATTTGTTCCTTCACATTAATCAGGATTAACCATGTTACAAAATCAGATTAAAATCCCGAACGCACATTTCTTGTAATGTACGAGAGGGAAAATCTCGTCTCAATCTCGTCTCGAAATTATTTGAGAATTAAAAATTCTCGTCTCGTCTCGAACTGAAAATCCAATCTCGTCCATCCCTAGTATTATTAATATAATAATTTTACATATATATCTATATATATAATACGTGATGCCCTTTTTTTGTTAACGCTACTCCTCCCTTATTTCTGGACCAATTTTAAAGTTTGAGGTGTCAAAATAATGGTCTCAGTTCGTAGTTTTGCAATAAGGTTTTAGATTTTTGATATTTTAATTCTGAAGCTCACGGGAAGCAATCAAAGTTCAATTTTTGTCCATAAGATTAACATGGGGAACAATTTATATTGAATTGCTAAATAAAACAGCTGTTGATAGTTAAACAAACAATCACATATGTAAAAAGCAGAATAGAAGCAAATTGAACTGGTACTGAAATATCAACATAATTTCATACTTTAATACGAGGAGTGTCTAATCTGAGGTTTTAACCTTAAGCGGGTAGACTTTGTTTGAACGTTTTATTTGCGTGTAGGTCTATATGGGCACAAAAATAAGATTAGTAACTTAACCCTAGAAAATTTCATTTTTCTGTACGAACCAAGTTTGGAAACTGAAATTTTTGATCTGGGTGGGTTGTCCGATTAGTGCATTGAACAATAACATGTTTGCATTAAACAATAACGGAAGGTGACAAATAAAATAGAACTAAATTTGTGTGCATGGGTTTTCAAACTGCTGTGAACTATATAATTTACAGGAAACTTAAGGGAAAGGGATGGTTGGTTGTAGGTGTAATAATCCGTTTGTTTACTACAGAAAAATTTAATGCAGAATGCTACACATATTAAAACACCTGTTTAAAAGAGACATTTTAAAGTTTTTTACCTCCAGTATATAAAAGTGGTTTGTGGAAAGAGAAATTTTAACCAAACTTTTAATGCACATAAAACTAAAATGGACCACACCAACAAAGATGTAGATTCCCTTTATTTTTTATGATTTCTGAATTTAGATTTTGTAATGCCATAGACAGTTAAGTTAAAGAGGATTTAGTTCTTTAAATAGTAATGTGGACTCATTCACTATTTTGGCGACTACCTATTCAGTACTACAAAACAGCCGTAGTGGAGTTCTGCATAACTCATATGACCGGGGAGTTGTAATGAAATGTTGATTTTTATTATGTTGTCATTTCCGTTTTATGTTTGATAAACTATGTAGATTCAACATCTGTGAATTTATTCTAAATTTTATAGGAGTGTTTAGACAGAGGCCCTAAGACAAATCGGCAAAAGAACAACTACGTAATCTTAGCTAATTTAGACCTAAAAGAACAACCAACAAATCTCAACACTATCACATTGGTAAGTTGGAAAATTAGTAATGAAGATCGATTGATGAAACACCAATAATGTTTAATCTGATTTTCACTATAATTTGATTTGTACTCAAAGAAACTCTGTTCACCATCATTTAATTAATGATGTTTTCTAGCAACTGGTCGATGTTAGATAGTAACAAGACTGGGGTTTGGGCCATTCCCCGTCAAAACGTTAAAAAATGCCCCTGGCGTATATAGACACAAGAAAAATTAACATGGAGTTAGGTTTGATCACCAGGTATACTCTAATAAATGCAGCGCATTGCGCTGCACGGGCCCCCTAGTATATATATATATATCGTATGGCTATCCACCCGGGGAGTACGTGCAGCTTTAATGGAATGCTACGGACGCAAACAACATCCCCCCCCCATAATATTAATAATACACAGATACATGGTTGACACATTGTACTTCTGAGCACTAGGACATGTGAGCAAGTTTGTGTTTATTTAAAATAACTAACCTGAGACATTTTTGACTCGGACCTGTGTATAAACTACCAAATAATATTATTTTTAACAATCCTTGGACTTGCGAGCACACAAAAATTTAATTAAATTTTCACTAAACCTAGGACATGTGAGACAGGTACCTATGGCTACAACGTTATTTTAATAATCTTTTTATTTCACAGGTCTTATAAACACTGGAACTTGTAAACCCCACCCAAGTTCTCTATTTTTGAGGTGCCTGTCATTCCTAGCCAAAGTGTGTAATCAGTTTAAAAAGGATGTGAGACTGGTTTTACATCTAAATCCAAATAAATATCAAGTTGTATCTATAAACTAAACACAGTCTGATTTCGTCAACCTCTCAAAAAAATTTTCTTCTCGGTCTTTGCCTGAAATAAACGGTTTCTTTTCAGGTTAAACGTATTTACTTCCAAAACAGATGTTCAATGTGAAAACTTTTGGAGTACCCTTTGTTTAACAAGAGTACCCGTTTTCTAGATTTGACAGATAACTTATTGATATCGGAATGTTAGCAAAAGACTCCTCTATAAAGCTAAAGCTATTATTATTAGCTGAAATATATTGTCTGAATAAAAAAAATTAAATTAATAAACTCCCTCTTGGAGCAGTACAAGTTAATCATGTATTTTCTCCTTAATCAGTTTCTTGGCAATAAGTTCCTTTTTTGTGACAATCAAGCATTTATTTTTCTGACCATCATAGTCCTTACATCAGAATTTTTTACGATTAGGGGGCCTATAGTAAAAAATTAGGTCGATAAAGAATTTGTTTGAAAACACAAGTAATTGTTAAATTGTCACCCTGTTGATATAATAGTATAATGTGATTCTTAAGTCAAAACCGAAGGAATGTCTGAGCAGACATATGCAACACATTCATGTCAAAACATCATTACCTCATTATCATAGGGTGTAATTTTCTGGTCCCAGTTAATGTGACCTTGAGACGTCGAGTAACCTTTTTACCCTTTTAGTGTAAAACCTGCTCCGTTAATGCTAATAACGGTTATTTACGTGTCACTCAATTACGTCCAATAGCCTTTCAACCGAGTTGTGTCTAATAGTTATTGGACAAGATAACCGCTTCCAAAAGAAGCGTAAATACTTGTTCATTGAGAGAAATATGCGAAAATATAAAGCCCGGTTATAAACAGGATATAGAAAAAACGTCATTCTGTTGCTCGTTGATTGTGTTTAATTCTTGCGGTGTAATATAGTGATAGAGTTCACATAATGAATAGGTCTTTCCCAGTCATGGGTTACCTATGGAATTGGGCTACAAATACTGGATTTAGCGCTTTAATTTAATTTATTTATATTAATTTAAATCAAGGCAAAATAACCATTTCAAAAATAAAAAGCTTAGCTGTAAATTTGATATTGTAAACTTTTTACCTTGTATCAATAAATTATTTCTTATTGGCAGTGGCCGTAGCTCAGTGGTAGTGCTCTGGGTTATCACCCAGCGGGCCCGGGTTCAATTCCCGGCTCGGGGACAAAAAGATCGTTAGGCCGCTCCCGTGTTTCGGAAGTCACATTAAGCCGTTGGTCCACCTGCATAGAAAAACAAAAAAGTGCAGGCATTTCAGGCGAGGAGGAATATCAGTTAATTGCTGATCTCCCTCCACTAAAAGCCATACGATAATTATTATTATTTCTTATGTCCCAGGAAAAATGTACAATGAGTTTCTACTACACATTTTAATACATATTTGATTAAGAATCCTACAAAAATGTGTTATATTATTATTCAAATTTCGTTGCATTAATTTTCATAACTTTTGGTTGGAAATGTAGAATCTATTGAAGTAACTCATTCTCACAATTAATTGATTAATTATGAAGCATCATTAAAAACAGCAAATCAGTTGAATCACCAGGTGAAATGCAAATTCTCATCACCCACTTCATTACACAAGTGCTAAATATGCCCGGACAACTTTCCCTCCGAGTGAACAAGCCTCGTCAGTGGACCAATTAACAAGTCTGATATAAAAATAGCATTGGACAAGTATCAAAAAAAAAAGCAGCTGTTGAGCTGCTTTCTCATCTCTTATATCAACATTTCATGCTGATTTGTCCGGCTTTTCATGCCTCACCGTGGATAATTAATTATAAATGGTGTATTTAGAATCATTATAATGTTTAAGTGACACATATTCCGAAATGTAATGGTAGATTTTATTGCTTGTAGTGAATACAAGAAATTAAAGAAAGCTGCTCCTTATGGACAAAATTTTTAGAAAAGATTTTACTGAGACAAATTACAACTATTTAGGTCAAGTAATTTAAGTTTTTATTAATTTTAGATAGTAATTTACTTGCTATAAAAGTCTTATTTTTTAGCAAACAATTTCTTTAAGCCTTATATTTGTTAAACCTGGAGTATTTTTGTATATTTGCTATATATACTTCACCTTCCTCTTTTACTTGTTTTTTTTTTTTTCTGTTCTCCCGGCAATGCAAGGAAACCAAACAATTAATAAAGAGCTAAGAATAAAAAAATGTCGTATACAGATGTTGTAAACCTTCTTCTTTTAGTACAAGGAAATCTGATGTGACCCATATTCCTATCAATGGAATTATTTATGTTTTATTAAGTCTTTAATATTGTAGATGGTTTTTGCTTGACAGACAAATAGCTATTGCCATCTTCCGCTATTGCGATTTGCACGGCTGTTACTCAGCCTACAAGCCATCATTAGTCTTCATCACTGCTGATTGTTGACCTTTCGTGTTAGTTGATAGTACAACACTTGGCTGTCAATATGCTCCATTTGACTATCTATATCTTTATCATTTAGAATTTTGAATCCCCAGCTTTATAATAATTACTGTCCCTATCATTCTGATAAAAAATGCACACCGACAGTCCCCAAGTGTAGACAAATATCCATTTGTCACTCAAACGGTTGTTTAGGTTCTGCAGACGGCTAGTTCAATTTGTCAACCCACGCTTTTGAAATGTTATTGTGGATGACTCATACATGAAATACTTAATAATAATACTTTGATGTTTATTTCAAGTAATTATTCAACTTAAACCTATTAATTATGAATAATTTTACTTTACTATTGCCAAAAAACTAAGCTTGTTATTGTTCGCCTCTGAAAAAAAATTGAAAGATATAAATTCAGCTTAAAGTGACCTCAGATAACCAGGGTTTGGATAGTCGGGAGTCTACTGTACTTTTAAAAAAATTGTTATTCTTGTATGTTTTTTATCTTTAAAAAATATTTCCACTCTGTGTTGTGATTTGGAAGTAACCCTTTTGAATAATTATCTTAAATTAATGAAGATTGCATTAATTTTTTATAAGTTAATCATAATCTTAATATCACAATTAGACTTCTAAAATGTTATAACTTCTCATAAGGGTATATGTTATTTCAAAAGATTTTGAAATGTGTGATTAAAATTTTATAAAATTGATTTGTCACCATAAAACTAAATTAAACTAAATTAAACTAACTAAATTAAACTATCTAGCAAGTTAGCTCTCTGTTACTAGGTAAGTAAACTTACTTGAATGTGTTACTGTCAACTATTTGTTGTCTTTTTATGGTTTACCAATATTTTCAGGTTTGTTTCTGAGCAAAATAATCAAATTTAGATAGTTTAGCCGGGTAAAGTCCAACTGTAACCTCTGCCACAGCTGATGTGTGTGTCTCACCTGTGGCAGGTTTCGTGTACGGCGGCCCGGTTACCAACACCCCCTGTGATCGCAGGCAGAGGGCAGGGTTTGTCAGCCCTCTCACCAGGATACAAGAGACCACTCCCCCGTCCTCCAACGTCACGCAGTCCTCGCCACCGCAGTTCCAGGTGAGATAAAGCAACATGACGTAGTCCAACGTTGGTCCGGAAACTGAAAATCACATAACAGCAACCTTATTCATGTGACAGTCTTTTTGTTTTTTTTCCAAATAAACATAAGTTGGTTTTACTCTATCTAGTAGTGTTTTGGTTGAAGTTATTGGGACATATTCGTTTGGTAGTTAAGTTTGCTTACAATTTAAGAGTCGTCTGCTTAAACTTTCTTGATTTCAAATTAAACCACACTTAAATAAAGAAACATCAACCTGTATGAATGAACTAATAAATATAATTTTTGAAGATTTTAAAGAATCACTGAATAGTGACACCTTTATATGAATTTTATTTTTAATTTATTTATTAAAACCTTTGTATTTTGAATGAAAGAGGTTTTTATGGCATCATGCAAGCTGTTTGAAAGGAAAAAAAATCCGCTGTTGGAGCTTGGTATTAAAATTAAAATTCTTTCATATTATTTCATTAAAATTATTTCATATTATTTAGTTCTTTTTGTGAATTAAATAACTATTACCTGATTGATGAGATAATTTAATAATTTACTTGATATTTTATTTTCGCCAGGTGGTGTCGCAGCGTGCGAGACAGTTTGAGAGCGGCAATGTGCCGGACAGGACGAGTCTGTACCGTTCGGAGCTGGCGCGGCTCAGCAACAAACGCATGGTGCCGGACGTCAGTGTTCGTGCTCGCGAGTTCGAGAGCAAAACCGACCGACGCAACCGGGAGAGCCGGTCACTCGATAGTGCCGGTAAGTGTTAACTGTTAACTAAACAAGGATCACTGTTTAACACAACTCTTTAGTTGTAAATAATAAAACCCTGGATCATGGTCCACCCACCCCCATTAGAATCAAATTTTTATTATATACGAACACTGTTAACTTTTTTGGGTTAATGTAATTTGCATTGAAATTTGTTTTACCTCCAGTCGTAAACTATTAGTAATTGTTATACAAAAGCGAAAAATGGCAAAAAACCCATTTTTTTTTTTCTTATTACTGAATCCCCTTTGACTGTTTAAAATATGTATTTTATATACTAATGCTTATAAGTATCAATTACATTAGGTCCTTGATTAGTTGCACTGATTAAGCGGATTCTAAAGCCAGATTACAAAAAATACAGATATATTTCTGATAATATGCTAATGCTCACATTCTCTTCTTTGGGAGACAATTGTAGGGGTAAAAATTACCTATAGAAGAATTTTTATGGGTTGTGTTATGTTTTCGAAGGGAGGGGAAGGGGAGTTTACAATAGATTTTTTTTGGGCAAAGTATCCAATAAACATTTTTCTCTTTGGATAAGCAAAAGTTAACATACATAGTTTCAACAAACTGTTAGTTTTTATTTATTTATTTATTTTTTTTATTGCGAATGAAACTTTGATCAAGTTTAAGGGCCCTCAATTTCTCTTCCATGAATCCTTTTCATCTTCTGTATTTATTTACCCTCTAGAAAAATTGAAGAATAGACGATTTTATTTCATTCTGTATACATTAGTGATAATTTTATAAAAAACAATAATCAGAAAACATATTTCAGATTAAATTTTTATAATGAATGTAGCACTATTGGCTATCAAAAGTTGTAATACAGATTAATCAAATGAAAAGGTTAACAACTCAAATTCATGTAGAATATGGTAACTTTTTTATAGTATTTTCATGTAAAACCTCTTGATTATAATATGTTTCACATATGTGGTTTATTTTTACTCAGTTCGATTTCTGTGTCGAGTACTAAGAAAAAAGATGAAGACTGATTGGCTGTGGACCTCTAGAAATGAAAAGCCAGTATTGAGTCTTGAAAGTAAAGCTCCTGGAGTAAGGAAGGAGAGTTTTAACACCATTGATTCGGAAGATAATATTAATGAGAATGAAGAGAAGTCAGGAAGTACTTTATCTTTGAATATCGAACGTAGAAAACGCAAGAAGAAAAAGGAAAAAGATACTTTGTCTTTAGACATTCAGTTCAGTAAATCGAAAAAGAAAAGTACAGTTGACACTTCATCCTTTAAGGGAAACTTAATCATACCTGAAGATAAAAAAGATGATACAATTTTTACTAATAAATTTGATAAAAATGAAAGTAAAAGAACGTTTTCAAATGATAAAAATAATAAATCAGGAAAGAGTTATAAAAGGGAAGATTTGTTATCCAGTAAGTCTAATTTAGAAAGATGAGTGTTGGATTGCCAAGATTGTTGAATAGCATAGTATTTACTCTCGTTTATTGGAAGTTACTTTTAGTTTTTCGTGTTTCTGTGTGGTCATTAGGATATAAAACTTTTAAAATCTGGATTTTTCAAGCGCTTTGTTTGCATTTGTTTTTGTTTTATTTAGACTAGAAAAAGCTTTATATAGCAGTTGTTCTTGGAAAAGAGGCTTTTACTTAAGGTTTTTTACAAATCTCTTTTACAAGGCAGCATTTTCTTACATAGTTGTGGGATTTTAACACTTAGATTTTTTCATCCTAAAATGTGTTGCAATATTACTGAATTTCATTTTGATGCAATGTTACACTCACCCATTACAACTGTCATCTGTCATGTGAAGAAATTTGAAAACTAATTCTCGAGATGCTACCTACAGGAAACACAGTGTACAGACACATATACAATGAATGATAGCAAAACATCTCACATCCTTAAATATTATAGACATTGGTTTGTGCTGCAATACTATAACTCAAATTGAACTTACTTCTGTATGTGTTTTTGGATATGGCGATTTGCCTGAGTGGCTAGTTTTTAATAGCAAGGAAATTCATTGACAATGACCACAAGAAAGTCCCGTCGGGCATTTCTATTTATGACTCAAGCTAAACCCAACTCAAGTTGGTGAATCTTGCTTTTGATGTGTCTACTCCATATCATACAAGGACTCACAACGGTGATATATACAAGGACAAACCAGCAAAATTTCATGCAACTTAAAACATATCAAACTTTGGGCATAAATTTCAAACACATTTACTAGTCAGATAAATATAAACCATTGGATGGTATTTTCTTTGGGAGTTGCTTCGAATTTCGCAGCAAAATAAGTCCTCTTTTTTACTGAAATATTCCCCTGTTGTACAATTTTTACACTTTAAAATTAAGCTACACAAAAAAGAAGGATAATTTGTTTTACAGGTTTAAAAATACAGCCTACTGTGTGATTCACTAGTGGTTTGATGTGACAAAAAGGACAATTAGCTACTGAACAATGTACATACATACATCCCTTATTGAACTGTGGGTAAAGCAAATGCCATATTACCCAGCTACCCTTCTCATGGCGATTTTTCCATCTGCAACAAAGCATACTGCCACAAGGAAGGGGATAGGTCAAGAAATGCTTCACAGTTTATGCTAGTGATGTTCAAATTAAAAATTTACTGGTTCAAGTTCAGTTTGAGAAACTTGTCCAATTTAATTTACAGTAATCGTTCAGAGAGTAAAAACAATCCTTATCTGAAACCTCTGCCCATTTGATCAATTTATAAAAAAATCATTCAAATTTTGATTCTTAAAACACTTTAAGACCAGTGGCGTTTAAAATAAATGAGTCCAAATTTACAAATGTTAAGGGCCAAAAAATAAATAAAACCTTCCAACAATGAGCCAACTGACCTCTATTAAAATTGTTTAGTAACTTTTAAAACTGATTAAAAGTGTATGTTACAATATGAATCTTCTCTACAGTAGAGTCATACTATTTCAAAAATCCTCCAAAACTCAACTCATTATTATACCAATTCCCCCCCCCCCCCCCCTTAAAAACAAGGGAAGTCCCAATATTGAATGGAATTTATGGTTGTTAGACGCAATTCTATCGCTATAAGGGCCGCTTTTCTTTGGTCCAATTGTTGTCAATGAACTTTAAATGTTTTATTAGTATTTTCTTCTATTTCACAAAGTTCCATCACTAGCAAACGCTCTCCTGTCCAACCATCCTTGAGTTTTGGCATCATTTCGGTTTGAGCAAGCGGCGGGAGTAAAAGAGTAAATCTCTTTCATTATTATAAATCCCGCCTATTCCAAAAATTCATTAAACCAAACAGCTTATGATTTTTTTAAATTAGCTGTCTACTGTATATGATTTTTTCAATGAATTGTGAAATAAATTTGAATAATAAGTGCCACATAAATATTTGTGGCTTTGTCTCAAACAATGAATTTTTTATTGTTGTATCATCAAGAAAGAGATGGATAACCGGATTGTGGTTTGCAGGTAATATGCCACCGGCACTTTCAGGCAACCGGTTGGTGCCAGTTGGTGGAAAAAAACTGCATTGTGAGCCTCCAAACTTGTCTGAAATACAGCAGCACTCCTACGGTAAGTGGCCCAAACACTTACCTGTGCTGAAATACACACACTGCTGGAATGCAGTAGATTGGTGTGGTTTGTCAAGTAGAACCTATCACAATGACATGTAGCAGTGAACATCAAGAATGAAACTGTTCTATTCAATTTCTTTGAAAATCAATACAGATTTTGGTTCACATGACCATCATAGTTAAAAATCATGAAAAATACAATTTAGTTTGTTGTACAGATTTTTAATAGAAATATTTTCTTAGTTATGTTGTTATATCTTGTAATGGTAGATAGTATATTTTACCACCTTACAAAACAAATATTAAAAATAAAATCATTGGATGGTATTTTCTTTGGGAGTTGCTTTGAATTCTGCAACATAATAAGTCCCCTTTTTTTAATAAAATGTTCCCTTCTTGACCAATTTACTTGGATGAACTCTGGGATAGGGTTCGACCCTTCAATATCAGAGCCAAAATATTGACTTGGAGGAAGATATGACTCATCTCATACTTTGCTCAACGTGTGAAATTATACTGTACTTTATTGCTACTGTAATCAATATAACTAAAATTAGGGATGGACGGGAGTGGATTTTTAGTTCGGGACAGGACGGGACGGGAATTTTTATTTCCCGCCCAATTTCGGGATGGGATCGAGACGGGATTGCTCTTCTCGACGCTATCGGGAAATATTGGTTTTGACTTTTATCTGAGTGTCGTAAGAGGACAAATTAATGTTAAATATCAACTGGTTCTGTTTCCAAATTGTTCCACTTTTTGTATAAGATACAATGAACCTTCTTTTGTTGAAAAGATTAAAAATATCTAATTTTTATATTTACAGTATACAATGAGATAAGGATAAAATATAAATTTTCTTGTAACCAAAAGATTTAAATCAAATCACTAAACAATATACATATAACAAAAGCCTATTGATAATTTTATAAAAGTTTTGTTGAATGAAATATTAAACGTTTTGTATAAAGAATTTTAAAAAAAATTTGTACATAAAAATATAGATTAAAACAATTAGGAAAATTGTAAAGAAAACAAAACTGTATTACATAAATAGGCCTAAGGCCTGCTCAGTTAAAAAAGAACAAAAAACAACAAATTGAAATTATAATAAATATTAACACTAAGGAATGAAGTGGTTCAACAAACCAACGCCATTTATAACCCCCCAAGAAATGTTTATTTTTTTTTATATATTTTTTATACTTATTGATTTAACTGAGGCAGGTTCTTACTTAGAGATTATCATAAAAAATTAACTTTGAAAATGAACACTATTTAGGTTTTATTCACACAGACAGGTGCCTCATGTGAATAAAACCTAAACATGACACCTTTGACACTTGAACCGTACTAAAACATAAATCACGTGAGACAAATTGCCCCACATGATAAGAACTTATAAATTCACACACACAAGACACTGATATTCACTCGAGCACTATTATCACGTCACACCAAACTCCTACCATCACGATCACTTGTGGGTTGCACAAAAAGAAAATATTAACATTGCGAACTCTGCATGTGACGTTCACAACTAAAAAAAACTCGAACGGAAAAAACAAAGCACATAAAATAAATTGCGTCACTAGCATCAAGTGTTGCCTCCAACGACTTAAAAAAAACTACGAGTGGTAAATACAAAATATGAAAGAATTTAATTAGTTTCTACCACAAGCACACATGTCAGTATAAACTTTACACTAAAACTATCGATAAGACTAACTATAATGCAGTCCTACAAATTGGGCCACATGGTTCCCCGAGAAATAGGCGGAAAGGCAAGTTATTATATTTGATTTTATCAACAATTCTACTAGACAATTGCCTCTGACTAAATTAGTTTATTCTAATACATTTAGAATATTGCTAATGTTGGTTCTCAAGGTCTAAGAGACAGCTGTTTCTGACAAAGCGGCAAGTTAAAACATTCTGCAAACCTGCAACATGCTGAAATGTATTGAATTTTGACCAGATTTTTTAAAGTATAATAATTTAGTAACAATGTATTGAGAGATTAGAATGTTTTACTTTTTACAATAAATTTATCATTTTTAAACTTACCAAGAGCAGTTTGAGACTGATTTTCGATCAAACTGTTCCAACGATACATGCTATCAGCTCAGCGGTACAATACGAATGGGCTCCAGTTAGTTGCAGAGGGAAACGATTCTTGAGCGGCATTGGTGCACACCGGTGGAGCAGCGGATCCACGCGACTCGCTTTTATACGCAAAAAATCAATATTTCACAGGAAAAAATACATGAATACTCTATAAAGCTTTGCCAGTTAAGAATAATATCATGAAAAACTCCGTCTCCATAAACTTAAAGTTGGCTACTCAAAAATCGATGATCAGTATCGATTTTTTTTTTTCTAAAAAGATTATGTCTCTAAATACAATAAACTCTCCCTCCGTAGATGAAAACCTGCGACCGAGGAGCAACTCGGCGGAGACGTCGTGGCTGGAGGACTCATGGCCTCAGAGACATCGGGCTGTGAGACAGGACTCTTATCTGGCCGCCTGCCACAAGCCCGCTCTCCCACCGGGGTAGGCACAACATACTAGTTAAAACTAACAGTCCCTCCCGATTAAAAACCAAAGCTGCATAGCAATGTTCATTTTTTTATAGAAAAGGTTAAAAATACAAAATATTTTGCTGTACTTTCACTTTGGATCACAATTGACTCCCTCAGTTTTATTTAATTTTTTATTTATTTTTTATGTGGGTTGTGTTTAAAGTAGCTCAGAGAACTATAGTAACACTGTCGATTATCTTGTAAATATAACAATATGTTTAAAAAGTTTATCATTATTGCACTAAAGTGAAATAATTTATTTCCACTTTTTTGCTTTTGTTTTACTGTAAAATGACTTTGCATTGGGAGTTTGTGGTTCACCATAAATATGCAGTGCAGTTCTTAACAAAGTACCTTCATTGGTAATGTTTTACATATCTGTAGAAATTTAATACCTTGTAAAATCAGATGAAATCGTAAGAAATTATTACTATTTCTTTTTAATATTCATACAATTTCTATTCATTATGTTCCTTTTAATAATATTTAGATTTTTTGTCAATCTACTGGTTTATCACCATGAACTGCACTGAATAGTACTGAATATAAAAACTTAGTACAGCAAACCCCTACTTATATGTAGTGATATGTAAAATTATAAAGTTTAGTCGCACTTGATTCTACACCAGTTTTAATATCAGTTCTTTGTGGAGTGATTCTTTTATTTCACCTAAAAAAGTATGATTTGATTGTTATTTTATTTTTTTATTTTTCAATTTTATTTTATTTGTCACGAGTGAGGACATTTTTTATGCTTGTTTTGCATGCGGTTTGATTTTTAATTTTTTTTTTCATTTCACCAACAGCCGAAGCACCTAATGGGTTGACAAAAAGCATAATGGAAGAGGACACTGCTGAGATCCCTCCACCTGTTCCCCCTCATGGTGTTCCTGAAATCCGAGTGGACCCCGCCCCCAACCTCGCCCACACCCAGCGCCCCGAGGCGGTCGTCTCCCCCTGCCGACCCGTCAGGCCAACTACTCTAGACCTCCCCACCTCCCCGCAACCCTTCCCCCCCCTCACTCTGCCTGCAACACTCACTCGGCTGACGGAACTGCTGACGCAGGTTAGCTGCTTGCATCGGGCTTGGTGGCGGAAATAGGCCTACTAACCCAACAATGTTGGACTGTGCTCTGAATTTTAAAACCTACTGTGCATGATTAGCTTTATTTAGACTTGTAATATTTTTATTCAGATTGCTTGAATGCTGCATGTTTGAGATTGGAATGAACCATAATTTCAAATAACTATTGAAATTGTAAATTTATTTTGACACACTTGGATAGGGAGTATATGTTCCTTTTTAGGTTAGTTGGGATATAATTTAAAATTTCTGTATTAATCAAGTTCAATTTTATTTTATGCAAATTGTTAGTCATTAAGTGCAAAAAATAATTTCAAATGACTGATCAAGTTTAGCGTGACACCACTTTATTTTGAACGTATGAGGGCTATTCAGAAAGTAAGGAACGTTTGCGTCTTACGCCGCTAGGCGCGCACGTATCGCCTACATTAGGGTATGAGAGCACTCGTGGCCTCAGTGGCTATCCAGCCGTGACACTAGGAGCATCGTAGCGCTGCTAGTTTTCTTTATTTTTAAATTCAAAATGGCCGCTTCCATAAAAAATGTTGCCAGTTGCGAAGTGCGATCGGTAACACGGTTTTTGTTGGCAAAAACCTTAAAACTGATAAATATTTATTGGAAAGTGTGCGAGGTGTATGGGAACAATGTCTTGAATGAAAGTTTTGTGCATAAGTTGTGTATTCAGTTTACAAATGACCGAACCAGTACTTGATGAGCAGTGGAGTGGACGACCGAGTGTGAAGGGATTTGATGAGAGAGCACTTAATGAGAGATGTGTTTAGGGATTTTTTATTAGGTAAAAACTATGGACATTGTATATTTTAGTAAAAGGCCGCAAGGGTCATTACTAGAGTCAAGGTCCCGCTGGATGGCAAGCGCTTTGGAGGTAAACACGGGGGTTCGTTGCCCTGAAGGTCAGAGGCGAGTGCGATCTAATATATAGGTCAACTTCCTTGTAGTTCAGGAGAGCGGTGCCTGGACCCGGGGTGGTCAGGTGAGTACCGTATTGGTTGATTTGGGGAAAACTTAGGCCCTGTTTGAATTTTTTTTGTTTTTCGTGTTAAAGAGTTAGTTAAAGTTCTTTTGGGGTTGAATTATTAAGTTTTATTGTAGTTGAGATTTTAAGCAAAGGGGGTTTAACTTCTGTAGCGTGTTTAAGAAGGAATAGTTTTATTTGAGTTTGAATTAAAGTCTCATTTGACCAGATCGCACTACCTCCAGAGCGAATTGCCCAGAATAAATATTTTGAGAGAGAATTATTATTGTTTGAATTTATTTGAGAGATCATTTGTATAATATTCTTAGAGTCGAGTTTATGTTTTGTATTTGTATAGAAAGGGTTTTTTTTTTTAATTGATTAAAAGAAAGATCCGCTAAAACATGTGTATCTGTTATTAAGTGGAAACCCACATTATCCCTGTTTACTATTAGAGTTAATTAGCTACGCTCCCAAAGGTAGTAGACGGACCATTTTGGGGTTCGCTACAGAGCATCGTGACTGACGAACTGGTCACTAAAGTTGACGAGAAGATCCGTGAAACCCGCTGCTCCTCCATAACGGAGCTTTCGTTATCTTTCCCTCAAGTTTCACGGACTTTGCTGTGTTGAAGTTGAAGGAATAAAAATCGATTAATCTCTATCGGTTTTAAATTTTTTGCCAACAAAAACCGTGTTATCGATCGCACTTCGCAACTGGCGGCATTTTTTACGGGAGCGGCCATTTTGAATTTAAAAATAAAGAAAACTAGCAGCGCGACGATGCTCTTAGTGTCACGGCTGGATAGCCACTGAGGCCCCGAGTGCTCTCATACCCTAATATAGGTGATACGCGCGCGTCTATCGGCGTAAGGCGGAAACGTTCTTTACTGAATAGCCCTCGTATATATCTACTACACCAGTGGCATTTTTTAACGTTTTGATAGGGAATGGTCCAAACCCCAGTCTTGTTACTATCGAACTTTGACCAGTTGTTAGAAAGCATCATTAATTGATAGCCAATAACAAATGGCAACTGGGTACGGGATTGAACCTTTAAAAAGCTAATAACTTTTCTCAGGATCAAACCAGCTACCTTTGGATTCAAAGGCGAGCACAAAAACAACTCAGCTATCCAGCCAGTTTGTATTTATAAGTACAAAAAATATATAAAACAATACAAAAATACAATTAGAAGTTTTAACCTAAGCTTGGAATTTTCTAATATTTGATTTTTTAGCTATGACCACTGAAATAGCTTTTTATTAGGTCAGTTAATTTAGCTTGCATCACTATAATAAATGGTAAGGAATATAGCTTTGCTTATACTTGTTACCTTACTTTCTCAGTGTCTAGTAACTAATTCCTATTTAACTATTTAATGCCTCACTGACTGGTTTTCATAAAATCAACATAATTGACGAATAACCAATCAATCAAAATTTCTTTCAAATATTGGACAAGACTGAAAAGTTAATAACTGAAAAGTAGATGTGTGCATTGTGCAAGTCTCGAAATGTAATTGTCAAACGCGATTATAATCTTTATTTATATTAAGTCACGAAACTACGAATGGTGAATTGTCCTGCAACTACTAGCGCTCTAAGTCAGTTGTTAAGGAAACAAACATCACTACACTAGCGAACCAAGCAGATGGAATGAAAACTAGAGGGTCTAGAGTAGCCGTGATTGGCCTAGCCTCGAAACACTTGTATCTCTACTGCTAGCGCTCGATGCGAGAAGTTTCAGAATATACGCTTTGTCAATTGCTCAGTTGAATGGTAAAAACTTAACCTAGCTTGCTGGGTATCGTGACTATTTCCCGTTTAGTTTATGAACTTATAATCTGCTTCATTCCATTGGTTGTCGTATTGACGTTACGTCACGTCATCACCATTTTATGCTGAATCGCCATTGAGCAAAACACAGTATTTGTGCATTGATCTTGTTTTAATTCTGGGAATTAGGGTTGGAATGAATTTAAATCTCAGCATATGGAATCTTCTTAGCCGGTGAAAAACTTGACATGTTGAGTAGTTATCTCAACTGACTTATCTCAGCTGACTCGAGCTTGAGTAGCGGCAACTACTCAAACTAATACTCAGCAGTCGAATACTCGCTGACCAATAATTAGCTCAGGCTTTAGCATTATGTAGTAAGAGAGTATTACCCCAGAAAGAAATTATCACAACCCTCAGATTGAATGTACCTTGAACAAAGTTGCGCAGTTCAGACATTGTTCATGCGAGCTCCAAACAAATGAAATTACAGAATATTAGATTGGGAGATTAGTTGATAAATAACTAAACAGAGGTACAAAAAAGCTTGTTGAGTACTTACACACAACTGCTTAAATTAAAATGTTCTTAAACTTGTTCCAATTTACCGTTTTCAGACCATATGTTGTTCACTACCAGACTGATTTAACTCAGATGGATTGTTTGAATTACAGAAGGCTCAGGGACGGAAGAGGACTCCAATGCCTCCCTCGGGTCTCCCGTGGTCTGGAGGGACAAGGCTCCTAGTGATGCAGGTTTGTTCACTTTCAAACTTAACTACTGTATCTTTATCCTGATTACAATGAATAATGTATATTCTGGCAACCTGATCTGCAGTAAATAAATGTTATTTTATATATTTGATGACAATGAGCTTTGAATTTAGTTCAGATATAAATTGTTGTGATAATTAGTAGATTAAATACATTTCAAATGGTTATTTGTTTTCTTTATTTTTATTTAGGACTTATTAAATTTTAATGAATAACTAAAAACATATATTAGCGATTTATTTATATCATAACTTTACATGCATTGTTCTGTTTTTGTGAGCAAATATTCTATTTTGCTGTAGCTATAGCTCATATCGTTTAGTTTAATATCAGAGACTTATTTACAAGAAACTTATTTTTATGTGATATTGCTTTAAAACATTTAAATAAACCTATGGTTATCACATTGTCTCAGAGTTTCAAGTTTTAAGAGTGATACATTAAAGAAAAATAGTTTTCAAAACTTCACCAGTGTTGGTTGTCTGCTTCCAGGGTCAGAGGAGGACCGAGCCACGAGGCGGGTCTCCTACCTGAAGGCGACGTGGCCGGACCGCATGAACGTGGACAGCGACCCCGACGTCAGCGACACGGAGCCTCCCGTCAGGTCAGTCAACTCGCAGTCAATTGTTATGCCTAAGTACTGTTGTGTGGAACTTATCTTTGTGGCAAGGAGTGTTGTCAATATAGCAGGCGCCCTCAGATCCAGTCCCCTCAAGATTGGAGCCCAGTCGGATTTATAAATGGCCGGATTAACCAGCCATAGCCAGAGTTAGCTGGGACAGCGTGAGATAGCTGCAAACCTGCCTTCAAGGAACTGAAGATAAAAACTGTCACGACTATGTACATTCAAGAAGTCATTTTGTGTGGGGATGGACTCGGCTTCCTTAGGAAAACAAGACTCCACCATAGTAGACATAAGAATTCCAACCATAAAGCGTCGTACAATCCTCCATGAGAATAAACCCAGCTACACAGGCAGCAAACTTTACAACACTCTTCATCCAAATTTTAAACAACTCCAAAATTAAGCCTTGAAGCAAAAACTCCACAGCTTTCTGATCGATAATCCTGCTTACACCATTCAAGAAGTAACAAGTATGATGATTAATATTGTCACACAATCTCATCTAAATGTTTATCCTGTATAACTGTTCCCAAAGTTCACGTTATAAATCATTTCTGATGTCTGATTTATAAGATATTTTAGTTATGGTACATAGACACTATCTGTTGACTCATCCATTTTACCTGTGGGAAACGACCGCTGCCAGAATGTTCGGCAGCCAGAATGTCCGGCGGCTAAACCATCTGAGGCCATACCGGAGGACATCTCCTGTACATATTTTTTATTATAAAGTAGTTACTCTTCAAGAATGTGAATGATTTAAGATGAGGAAATAGTCATATCTCAATATTAGATTTTGTCTACATTTAATTTCTAATTTGATCAAATGTTGCGAAAAAAGTGAAATATGTTTAGGGTATATTCATTAAAGGTGGTGTTGAGGTCAGTGAACCATTAGTAAGCAACATTTATGATGGTTGTCTGTTAAGGGGAGTGGCAAGAGCACTTTCGGCGTTTTGCAATTGAAACTTCTCACCTGTCAGTTTTGAACTCAAGAGTAACTGTTGACAAAGGCAAAACAATGAAAGTGCTCCTGCTGCTCTAAAACCTCTTAAATGTAGCCTGACGGACATCACATCTTCAATGTGTTTGGTGAAAAAAGTTCTTAGATGTAACCCATACATATCTAAGGCAGTTAAACATAACTCAGTACTTTTGCAATGCCATAAAAAATTACCTTCATCCAACTTCTCGAGTCTCCCATTTGGCACATTTTTCAATTCCATTCCCAGAACACATTTTAAGAAGATTGTGACTTTTAAAATAAAAAAATTAAAGTATTTAGTGTGAACATTTAGTTGGAATACGTGATGAGTAGCAACAAGACAATAAGAAAAGTAAAATACTTCAAGTTGAGATGGACTGGCAATATTTATTATAAAGTAAAATTTTGAGAATAAAGTCAACTCTAACAGGAGTTAAAAAATGAGACTGTGGTTCACTGTGAATATTTGTTGAAAAAAATAAATGAAATGTTAATGTTTTGTCAGAGGAGTTATATATAAGTGGGACACCAAAAGTCAGGGAAATGATGGGGCCAAGTAACCTTAGTTTTTTTTTTAATTTTATAAACTAGGATGATCAAGTTATTGATGTTTTATATAATTTTCTCGGTCCTCAAAAATCAGTTTTACTTTTTTCAATGTAATGTAACTCTATAAAGGCTATTTAAGAGACTTGGTAAAAAATAAATAAAAACGAGTATTTTATGTGATAAAAATAGAAAATGTCTTTTATATTATTAGGTAATAAATAAAAGAATTTAATTACACCAGCTGCCACGAGAGATGTCTGTTGAAGTGGGCCAAAAGAGAGGTAAGCGCCATGTTGCTTATTGAACTGTTCACATACACTATTTGAATTTGGAAATTTAATTATTAAAACAGGCGAATTTAATTATTAAAACTAATTTAATTATTAGTTTAAGTAGGCTTGGGGAGTACAGCACAGAATAAGTATGGCAACATAGCAACATAGCTAGGATCTCATTTGTTGGCTCAAACTCACGTCTCCACTTACTTAGCCCCGCCTTCAATGGACTCTCTTGTGGTGGCTGGTGTAATTAATTGCAAAATAAATTAAATTTACATATGGGTTATTTTTACTTTCTCCCTCTATACCATAGTTTAATATGGAGAAAGTATTGTTTTCGTCAAAATTTTTGAATTTGAGTTGTTGGTGGATTTATCCATTTTGGTGCCCCCTGAGTCTAAAAAAGTAGTTTTCATTTGGTGCCCCCTGAGTCCAAAAAAGTGGTTTTCAAAATAAATTCAATTTACATATGGGTTATTTTTACTTTCTCCCTCTATAGCATAGTATATGGAGAAAGTATTGTTTTCGTCAAAATTTTCAAATTTGAGTTGTTGGTGGCCATTTTGGTGCCCCCTGAGTCCAAAAAAGTGGTTTTTAGAGTGATGTCTGTCTGTATGTGTGTGTGTGTGTGTGTGTGCGCGCGCGATTTTGGTGAAATTTGGTATGTAGGTCCAAACCCACAATAATTCCAGAGTTTTTTTCATTTTTCATTTTATTTTGTAGTTTACCTCCAAAAACCCTCAAAAAACTCAAAAAATCCAAATTTCTCAAAAACAGCTTTAACGATTTTGATTAAAATTTTGTGGTTTATTAAGATTAAAATGCTGAACAAAATGACACCACCCGCATCTCCGAGAACATGCGCGTTCAAAAATTATACAATAAAAAGTGTTTAAAAAATCAAATTTTTGGATTTTCAAAATAGCTGTTATCTTGAAATAAATTTTACTTATTACCATTAAATCAAGCTCAAAAAACTAAATAAGCCAGTATTTTAAATTATTGTTCTACGTCAAGTTGTTGCGGAGAAAATTCAATTTTTTGTTTAGCAGTAAACGCAGTACGTTGTTAAAAGTCACAGATGCGCATAGGGTCAAAGTAGCGCTGCTTAGCTGGTAGCTATCCGCAAGACATTAATGTTTAAAGCTTTTAACACCTTTTTTATATTGTCGGGAGAAAGTATGTGTCAGTTAACTGATACCGTTTATTATAACACAAAATATCTTGATAAAACTTGGTTGTTATTATTACAGTTGATCCTCTATTAAGGTTGTGCAGTCAGGTTTTTTTTTTTTTGCCTTATACATACAACTTATTACAATAAGTTGCGGCGGACGGCCAGTTCAGATGTCAAAAAGTTCCGAAGAAGCGGAGTGAGTCATAATTTTTGCTGTTAAGGCGACCAGTTATGGTTACATTCACTATTTTTAATGAGATAACAAAAGAGATTTTCTGAAAATAAGATACCGAAACTTTGAGCTTGTAACAATAAACTTATTGGAATAAAAAATAATGCAGGAAATAAAGATTTCCATATTTTCCCTACTCCATTTTCCATAGCAATCTTTTATGTTTCACTCACTGGCAACAATTTTTCTAATAGCTTTAAGTTTATCCTAGATAGACACACAAACCTTCTTCTGCTTTTCCACTCATATTTCAACAGTCTATTGGCATTCCAAGTAACACAGGTGCTCGTGAGACAGATAGGCAGACAGTTTAGGAAACGGAAGTTTACTTCCTGTCTCCCTCTATTTCCTTGTGAATACTTACAGACCTCGGCAATCACATAGAATGATGTAGGTTATGAAAAGCACGTGGTGACAAGTGATGCAAAATAGGATACATTACTATGTTGCGGGTATAAACAAATTTTAGATTAAAAGCACTAAAACGAATAACTCTCAAATTATTTGTGAAAGAAAAGAATATTGTAATAATATCCAGTTATCCATAACATTAGTTCTGATGAAGCAGAGTTCCAATGTCACGGAGTTGGATGAACGAGAGTGTACTGTATGTTGTAACTTATGATGTAGAATTTTTACTTTTTATTTTGGACAACTACTCTAAGGGCTATGGAGGTCGGAAATACTGAAATTCACCCATAGTGGTATAGTCGACGTCAAACGTAGATGGCCACCCCCAGCAGGTAGAAACCCTTCCTAATCCCTTGTTGTCCAAACAATGTCACCATTTGGGGCGGCCGACCGGCCGGCCGGCTTCCGCCCCACTATTCCAAGAAATTTCCCTCCCCACTATAATTTTCAATTAATCGAAGTACTAGTCCTACATTATTAAAAAATGGCTCGCGTTTTTCGTCTTACTTAGACGAATAAAACAAAACTTGAATTACAGTTCTACAACCTACCGTTTGCGAACGAACAGTTGTCAAGCAACTTGTATACGAATGCTGTCAAGCAAATATGGAAACCGCGCTTATGAGTCACTTTGTAAGAACCAACTATTCCTAAGCTCTCCATTTCCACAATTCGCAAACGGTAGGTCGTAGAACTGTAATTCAAGTTTTATTTTATTCGTCTAAGTAAGACGAAAAACGTGAGCCATATTTTAATAATGAAGGACTAGTACTTCGATTAATTGAAAATTATAGTGGGGAGGGAAATTTCTTGGAATAGCGGGGCGGAAGCCGGCCGGCCGCCCCAAACGGTGACATTGTTTATACAACAAGGGATTAGGAAGGGTTTCTACCTGCTACGGGGTGGCCATCTACGTTTGACGTCAACTATACAATTCTCACAAGAAATCTATGTCGCCTACAGAGCTGAAATTTTAGTAGTGTATCGGATTAAATGGTCTCTTAAACCTAACATAAATTAAAAAATAAAAATGTTTCATTGAAAAATTATCTTTATATTTATCTTTTTAGATTTAAATAAAATTGAATTTAAAATTATGTTATTTTTGAAGACCAACAGACGGTAAATAAAATACTAAAATATAACAGATTATTCCATATACTTTTCCCAAGAGAATTGTTCCATGATTTATTGTAAAATGCCTGCAAGACAAGGGCAAAGTGCCCCTACAAAGGCCCTAATACAAAGTGCATGGAAAGTTGCAACACCAGGGCCATGTAGCAGATTACGGGGAACTACTGCCCCCTCATCTGAGTAGGTTGGCGGCTGCACAACCTTAAGAGTCATCAGTATTGACCGCCTTGGACTTTAATTACCATAAAACTAATTTTAAATTTCAAAAATCCGCCAGGCCTTTAATATTGGTCACAAAAAGACTCGTCTTTAGGTCATTTTAAAGGAAATTTTCATATCTAGTACACTGTGAAATAAAAATCACTATTATAGAGCGATTTATGAGATTAAACTACTGAAAAAATACGTCCATTTTTGAACAAAAATTGTTGAGAATTCCTTGTTGTTTATTAAACAATCAAAAATAATATAAAACTTTTATATCATAGGGCACTAGGGATTAAAATTTCCTTTAAAAGGACACAAAGGTGAATATTTTTCAACCAATATTCAAGGCATAGCAGATGTTTGAAATTTAACATTGATCGTATAGGAATAAAAATTCAAGACAGCTTGTACTGCAGACTCTTAACCGACACTCACAGAACAATTGCTATGTTGGATAGCCAAAGAGGTATAGTTACAATGAGATACAATTGTAAAAATATAAAATGCTGAAGAATCATTGTATTAATATAAGCTCGGCAGCCCATTTTGAAGCTTACTTTTACAATTTCACTTATGAAATATACTGACTTGTTACTTTCGAGGCACGGTGAGATTTCCTTATGGGTTCCAGTGACAAAACTTTATTTAAATGAGTATGTTTCCATGAAAGAATAGTAAAGTGATTAATTTGTAAGTGGAGGATTTCTAGAAAAGATCTTTAAAAAGTGTCCTTGTTAAAATTTTGGGCAAATAAATCAAAACTGGCCTGTATCTAAGCAAAATCAGGTTAATACAAACTGTGGTTGATGTGAGGTTGCTTAAAAAAGGATCCGCTGTGTTTTCTTTTGACATACCAAAATGTGATGGAAACTCCTAGCAGAAAGCTTAAGTAGTACTCAGACTCATGGTATTTTTATGGCACAGAATAAGAGTTGCTTTAGAACCTTGCTAAATAAAATGGCTATTCAGATTTTTTGTTTAATTTTTATAAACTCATTTTTCATGCAAGCTCATAGCATTAGACGTACAAAGCCAATAGAAATTAATACCTGTCGCTGAATTCAATTTAGACTAATTAATATAATTACACTATCAGCTGCAACTATGAAAGAACTGATAGTGTAGCACATGATTAAACATAAAAAAATCTAACGCAGTAAGGTTTGCTTTTGAAAGTGAAAAGTAAAAGCATTGACTATGTACACTAATGTGAATAGACCTCTCATCCAATGCATTTAGTTTGAGGCAAAAATTTGGAAGTTCGGTGGACGCCGCACCAGAGTCGCTGCCATCGATGTTGTTATTATTCAGCTGAATTTAAAGTGTTGCCAAAACATTTTACCAAAACATTAACATAGCTTTCAGTTATAAAATGTTTCATCCTTGGTTTAGAAGAGTGGTAATACTGATTTATCTATCATATGTTACGTGTACTTCGATGGACGCCGTACGAGATCGCACCACCGCCAATATGCTTCACACACGCCTATGCTATGAGAAGTCTACTCACGTAGTGTACAAAGTCAATGGTAAAAGCCACCAGATTTTAAGCATGCATCTGTGCTAGATTGGTGAGCTACACTGTTTAGATCTACCCCAACAGACAATACGTTGATTTTTAATGAGGAGCAAGTTTACATGGTTTAGTGTACCGGACAGAAAGAAAAAAACAATAAATTTATGGTCATTACATAAATATAACTCTTCTGATGTATATTTGGAACTCAGTGGCTTTTACCTAAATCACATAAGTTTATTCCCCATGTCCGTTATTTAGTAAGAGAAACGATGATTTTGGTAATATCAAATTTTAATATTACTTGAAGAAACCTTGAACAAACTGTTTTATAAACTCAAGCTATGATTTTTAATGAGCAATTTCTTGTTCTCCGTGCTTATCCGCACTTGATTTGATTTTATTCCATTTCTAGGCCACCCCGTAAGTGGCGACCTCCATTGTTTCCGGATGACATTACCAAGATTTGCAGAGTTTTTGAAGACCATTGGGAGAAAAAAGGGTTTGCAAAATTTTGTAGAAGTTTTGTTTGCCTAGAGTATTTCTTGGAGGCTTTGTAAAAAGCTGGCATTGCTGTTTTGTGTGAAGCCAGCCATTTCAGTGTGTTATTTTTAAAGTTAGCCTGTGTTAAATTATTTTTGTACATATTATTGAATTTTTTAGGAGTTGATGGATGATCATTTGTTTGCTTGCAACTTTGTAAATAGGGCTTATGTTGGAATTTCATATGACCTATAATTTTATATATTTTCTTGTTTTATTTACTTTATATTTTCCCTCGCTTCTTTCGCTTGATTTTTAATTGATAACTAACATTCATTAATGAATTAGTATGAAAATCATCACTCCTCAATATGAACCATAATGGCTCGATCAAATATTACCTTCTATAACTTTAACCTGTAGTATTTGTTGAAACGATTTTACCTGGTAGAATTTTTAAGAATATTTTGATTCCATATTAATAACAACTTAGTAACGTTTCATTTTCTACAGTTTAAGATTCACGAAAATAGTCCGATGAGAGGTGTTACATTGTTGCCAAATTTATTCTGAAATTACATTTTTTTATACTGTATGGTAAACATAATCACAAATGACAACATTGCAGGGGGGGGGGGTGAGGGGGGACACAGCTGCTTAAATTTCCATCGGACTACTTTCGTGCATCTTACTATAGAATCTGATTTTATTACACACATAGAGTCAAATATTGCTGCCTTCTTTAATACTACGATCTATACGGAATTTAAATGTGCTATTGAATGACACATTTATATATAGATTAATATCACAACATATGACTCTCTTTATCTGCATTCAGAAGCTTTCCCTGCACATTAAAACATATATCTGTTGCAATCTGTTTTTTACCTTATGAATGAATCTTTTGGCTATTTTAGCGAATTTCCCTCTAGGGAATACGCTATTACGGTAGTAGTTATGTTTCAAGGCATAGTTGTTACTGACCAGTCACATTGTAGACATAATCTGTGATGTAATCTAATAAAGTAATAGACTTAAAAGGAAATTTTAAGGAGGAGGGATTTCTTCAGAATAGCTTTTTAAATGGATAAGGGCACCCATTTGTGTAATGTTATTATCTGTATTTTCACTATGTATGGAGAAAATCATTTCGCAAACCTAAGAAGAAAAAGAAAAGTTTATAGAAGATGTCAATATGGCTAAATTGCAAAAGGTGAAGGACTTATTAATTTATCAACTATGTTTGTTTTTAATCTCTAGATGATTTCTGCAGTCATTAACTATTTACAACAAAAACTTATGTACACCATAATCTAAACTGCCCAATTCACCTTGTCTGATGAATGAAATTTTATTTTTCTCTGATGATAAAGAGTTTTACCTTGACATTTCTAACTGTATTTATCGTTTCATTTTCTGATAGTGAAATATCATTAAATGTTTCAATTATTAGTTTACTTTCTAGTAGAGCATTAACTTTCTGAAGTAATATTACTAGATTCTACTTCAGAATTCAGAAATGGCTACTGTTCAGTACATTCTTGGAATTGACGAGCTATCACAAGCCCTATCCAATGGCATAAAAAATTTGGAAAGCGGTTGGAAATGAGGAGTTCTGTTAACAAAATAATCCTTAGCGTATTAAATAAGTATAGATACTTTTTGTCTTCCTTTATTTTATATTGTTGAAAACTTCTGTTAATTGTAAATTGATAGTAATTGTTATTAGAAATAAAAATATTTTTTTTAAAGGTTCAAAATGCCATTCTAAACCAAAATGTGGTTGAATTTTAACAATTCAACAGGTACAGACTAAAATCATAAAATGGACACTCTAATGATAACTGTGCGAATTTTCCAGACACATACTTTATACAGTATATGATTTTAGTAACCCTTACATAGAAAATGTGCTAATGAACTAATAGCGTAAAATATTCTAAGAACGTTTTAGCGAATTTCCCTATAGGGAATACGCTATTACGGTAGTAGCCATGGTAAGACCTAAGCCCGGGACCACTTTACTTTTTCATTTTGAGGTCCCCAGAAGCCAAAAACACCATTCGTTCATTTTCATATACAGGGTGTTCGGAAAAAACGTTTCAGGAATTCAGGAGGTTATTGCCCACATAAAAATAAGCAAAAAAGTCCCTGTAAACATATGTCCTAAAATGCCTCGTTAACCCGCTAGCCGCCATTTTGTTTTTTACACTAAAAAATTTTTATTTCCGTAATGGATCATTGTATCAAGTTAATATTTGGCATGAACCTTCATCATAGCAATGCCCATTTTCAAGAAAAAAGTTATTTTTTTCCAATGTGTATTTTCAAAATGGCGGCCATTTTAAAATTTTAAACCAAAATATCTCAAAACGGGTAAATTTTATAAAAATTTTACTAGACACAAAAAAGTTGACAAATTTAATTATCTAACCAATGGTACCAAGTTTGTAAGGATCTGACAACAAATAACGGAGTTATTGAGATTTTTCAATTAAAATTACCTTAATTTGCATTAATTACAATGCAAAATCAATGTTTTTATGCAGAAAAATCTCAATAACTCCGTTATTTGTTGTCAGATCTTTACAAACTTGGTATCATTGGTTAGATAATTAAATTCGTCAACTTTTTTGTGTCTAATAAAATTTTCATAAAATTTACCGGTTTTGAGATATTTTAGTTTAAAATTTTAAAATGGCCGCCATTTTGAAAATACACATTGGAAAAAAATAATTTTTTTCTTGAAAATGGGTATTGCTATGATGAAGGTGCATGCCAAATATTAATTTAATACAATGATTCATTACGGAAATACAAATTATTTTGTGTAAAAAACAAAATGGCGGCTAGCGGGTTAACGAAGCATTTTAGGACATATGTTTATAGGAACTTTTTTGCTTATTTTGATGTGAACAATAACCTCCTGAATTCCTGAAACGTTTTTTCCGAACACCCTGTATATGTATACAGTGTGTTCATTTTTTTATGCTCACCATTGGGATCTCGCAAACTATAAAAGTTACAGCAAAGGTCAAATTAGCAAAGTAGTGCGGAATTATAAGCTGAACAAAATTATGTGTAAAAATCCCAGATATTTCTACTGGTTCGTTCGCTGTGCTCGAAAAACTGTTTTTTGCTCAAAACTTCTTTTGCGTATAACTTTGTTATTTGTTGAAATACAAAAAAAATTTTAGATAAAACTTTACTGAAATTTTACGTAGATTCTGAATATTAAAACAAAATTTTTTTACTTCAAACGGTTTTTGAGATATTTTAGACAAGTTGATTATTTTTAATACAAGTATGTATTTTTTTCATCATCATAAAAAAGAAATATTTTTTCTGATCACGAAAATACCATATATGGCATATTTATTTATCATAATAATTATTTAATTATAAAAAATGTGATTAATAAGCAACCCTGAAATGCTAATAATGAGGATGCTTCTAACATGTGGTGCAACAATGGTGTAAATCAGCTGTTTTTCATTTTGTGTTTCATATTTTGTTGCTTACATTGTTGATCAGCTGTTTTCCGGCATCCCATGTAACAGCTGATTTACACGTTTTATGGGAACCGCGGATGCCGGTAAACAGCTGATCAACAATGTAAACAACAAAATATGAAACACAAAATGAAAAACAGCTGATTAACACCATTGTTGCACCACATGTTAGAAGCATCCTCATTATTAGCATTTCAGGGTTGCTTATTAATCACATTTTTTATAATTAAATAATTATTATGATAAATAAATATGCCATATTTGGTATTTTCGTGATCAGAAAAAATATTTCTTTTTTATGATGATGAAAAAAATACATACTTGTATTAAAAATAATCAACTTGTCTAAAATATCTCAAAAACCGTTTGAAGTAAAAAAATTCTGTTTTAATATTCAGAATCTACGTAAAATTTCAGTAAAGTTTTATCTAAAAAGTTTTTTTGTATTTCAACAAATAACAAAGTTATACGCAAAAGAAGTTTTGAGCAAAAAACAGTTTTTCGAGCACAGCGAACGAACCAGTAGAAATATCTGGGATTTTTACACATAATTTTGTTCAGTTTATAATTCCGCACTACTTTGCTAATTTGACCTTTGCTGTAACTTTTATAGTTTGCGAGATCCCAATGGTGAGCATAAAAAAATTAACACACTGTATATACAGGGTGATTCAGACCACCCGTCCACTATTAATAGCAGGAGAACGGTTTGAGATAAAATCATGAAATAAAGTTTTTTCCCACTAAATCGCATATGGGCTTTCCAATAAAAATATTTTCATCAATGCCAGTATACAGGGTGTTCCAAAACTGGAGGTCACGGGTTCGAATCTCAAAATTTTCTTAAATAAACATGCAGATTTTTTTACATAATTTTAAACGTATTAGTCAAAGGAGCATTTTCGTGAAAACAGAATGAATTTATCTTTTTCCGTTTCAAAATGGCGGCCATTTTTGTAAGAAAAATCAACATTTACGGAATACCCTGTAATTCTTTTATTATTTGTCATAAATGACTCCTGGTTCAATATCCTTATTTTAAATGAGCTAAGCTTTACAATGATATGTCACAAGACCACATTTATTAAAAAACTAAAAATTCCAAAATTTTATAATTTTGAAAATTTTAACTTAGACAAAACTCAAAAATTCTAAGTGTAAACATATGTCATATTGTATATCATCTTAAAGCTCTCATTGAACTGAGCAACTTTGTAATTTACACTATTACCGTATCTCTTGAGGTTTTGTAGTAATAACGTGAAAATACATTTTTTCCATATAACCTGCATGTTAATTCAATAATATGGCAACAATCAAAGGAGGACTTCCATACTATAAAGCCCTGGACAATTAACATGCAAATCATATGGGAAAATGACATTTTAGCGAATTTCCCTATAGGGAATACGCTATTACGGTAGTAGCCATGGTAACACCTAAGCCCGGGACCATGTTACTTTTTCATTTTGAGGTCCCCAGAAGCCAAAAACACCATTCGTTCATTTTCATATATATGTATATATATATCTATATATCTATATCTCTATATATCTATATATCTATATATCTATGTGTCCGTGGTACTGATAACTTTTGACAGGGACCTCCGATTTTGATGAAATTTGGTATGAAGGTGTAAGGCTAGGTCTATTTTCATGAGTTCGTAAACCAGCATGATCGCGTTATGGGAACGGGTTTTATGGGGTTTCAAAGGGGTCAAAAATGGGTTTTTTACATTTTTGGAGCATAATTTTCAAAATTCAACAATTTTAACTAAAACCATTTAAAAGAGCTTAAAAAAAAAAAACAATTTAATATTTTGAATTTTTATCTTGGCTTAACAGGTTACAGAGAAAAGCCAAAAATAGGTTTTCCATGTTAATCTTATGGGAAATCAACAAAACCCTGTATCTCGCTTATTTATTGGAATGACTTGATAAAATTTGGTATGTACATTCACTTGGTAAGGTTCAACTGATATTTGCTTACAACACCCACATGGTGGCAAATCTACGTACTCACCCCTATGGGGTCTATGGGGAAAATGAAAAGAACACCATAACTTGATAATATTTGGTATGTTCATTCACTAGGTAGGATTTAACTGATATTTGCTTACAACACCCATATGGCGGCAAACCTACTTACTCACCCCCATGGGGTTTATGGGGAAAATTAAAAAGTGCCGAAAATTGATACAGTTTGACATTTACCTCTTAACTATTACATTTCCTAACAAAACTAACATTTTCTAACAACATTCCAAGGCAGCCAACCTACATACCCATTCCTATGGTGTTAATGGGGAAAATACAATATCTCAAGATTGTTTGGAAATTCGCTGAGTACGCAGGTCTGCTGCGACGGGGGTATTTATGTTATTACTACAAAACCACAAGAGATACGGTAATAGTGTAAATTACAAAGTTTCTCAGTTCAATGAGAGCTTTAAGATGATATACAATATGACATATGTTTACACTTAGAATTTTTGAGTTTTGTCTAAGTTAAAATTTTCAAAATTATAAAATTTTGGAATTTTTAGTTTTTTAATAAATGTGGTCTTGTGACATATCATTGTAAAGCTTAGCTCATTTAAAATAAGGATATTGAATCAGGAGTCATTTATGACAAATAATAAAAGAATTACAGGGTATTCCGTAAATGTTGATTTTTCTTACAAAAATGGCCGCCATTTTGAAACGGAAAATGATAAATTCATTCTGTTTTCACGAAAATGATCCTTTGACTAATACGTTTAAAATTATGTAAAAAAATCTGCATGTTTATTTAAGAAAATTTTGAGATTCGAACCCGTGACCTCCAGTTTTGGAACACCCTGTATACTGGCATTGATGAAAATATTTTTATTGGAAAGCCCATATGCGATTTAGTGGGAAAAAACTTTATTTCATGATTTTATCTCAAACCGTTCTCCTGCTATTAATAGTGGACCGGTGGTCTGAATCACCCTGTATATATATCTATATATATATATATATATATATATATATATATATATATATATATATATATATATATATATATATATATATATATATATATATATATATATATATATCTATATATCTATGTGTCCGTGGTACTGATAACTTTTGAAGGGGACCTCCGATTTTGATGAAATTTGGTATGGAGGTGTAAGGCCAGGTCTATTTTCATGAGTTCGCGAACCAGCATTGTCGGGTTATGGGAACGGGGTTTTATGGGGTTTCAAAGGGGTCAAAAATGGGTTTTTGGCATTTTTGGACCTTAATTTTTAAAATTCATCAATTTTAATTGAAACCATTTAAAAGAGCTTAAAAAAACAAACAATTTGGTATTTTGAATTTTTATCATAGCATAACTGGTTACGGGGCAGATCCAAAAATGTGTTTTCTATGTTATTCTTATGGGAAATCAAGAAAACCCTATATCTTGCTTATTTATTGACATAACTTAATCAAATTTGGTATGTAAATTATCTGTATAAGGTTTAACTTATACTTGCTTACAAAACCCATATGGCGGCAAACCTACATACTCACCCCCATGGGGTTTATGGGGAAAATAAAAAATTGCCAGAGTTTGATACAATTTTGTGTTTACATTCATCAATTATTGATTAACTTAGATTTTCTAACAACACCGAATGGCAGAAAACCTACACACTCGATCCTATGGTGTTTTTATGGGGAAAGTAAATAATCTGAAATTCCATTGGAAATTCGCTGAGTACGCAGGTCTGCTGCGACGGGGGTATTTATATATTTAACATATACCCGAGACATTTACATACAGTACACTTTTTTGTGCACTGTGTTATTTTTTCTGTAAATTTTTCTCTTTTAATATAATTATGGAGTTAATTATATTATATTAACTATTATAATTACTACAATTAATTTATGTAATTGATAACTTATGGAGTTTTTCCCTTTTTTTATATTTTAAAATAACATAAAGTACAAAAGCCTCAAATTTCATTTGTAATTTTCTAGGAATCAGTTGAATTTTTAAATATAGTGGGGAAAACTACTTGCTCTCTTCTTCATAATCAAACTGATACCAAACACTTTTTCCCTCAATAATTTTTTACCCTGTGAAGGGGTTAAAATTGTTAGTTGAAGAATAAATTATATGAGAAGTGAGTTTTTCGTCTATCTCATTATTTTACACATAAAAAACTTCCCCTACTTCTGCTGACTAAACTATAATTAACTTTCTTATTTATATCACTTTCAATCCAATTATTGATAATTTGAGTTTGGTTGGTATTTGAGGGTTAACTTGTTTTATGAATCCACCACTAATAACACTTCCCCCCCCCTCCCAATTAATCATCCCCATGCAAGTCTTAAGGATTTTAATGAAATAACCACTAAATTTTCATGATTAATCAATTTAACATTGTATTTCTTTAAATATAATGAGTGAATAAGCTGCTTGAGCTTAAAAAAATGTATGATAAATGTTCTTAATTTCTAAAGTTAAATTTTTAATGCCCTAAATTTTTTAGGAGATTTCTAAATCTGAAAAAATGCCCTATTATTGAAGAAATGTTTATTTTTCATATAAGCTACATTTGTAAAACTACTTTAATGGAATTCCTTTGTGGGATTTTTTTACCAAAACTAAAACCTAACATGGTATGGTAGTAACCAACATGATATTGATTGCATGAATAAAATTATTTTTAAAATAATCATATCTCTTATGCTCTATGTCCTATATCCATGTATAATATACCTCTTAATACATTTTTATAAAACTCAAACCTGTTTTTGTAAGCTCTCGGGCTTCTTAAAACATTTTACTTCATGTTTGTCTCTTTGTTTAAATCTTCTCATTTATTAACTGTTGATTCGGTAATATTTTCTATATGTTCCCATGTTGTTTATTTAAACTGTCTCCATTTCTCTCATCCTCTGTTGGTCTTTCTACGGACTCTGCTGTCATTTTACCACTGTCAACTGTTTCCATGTGCAATATTTCACGTTGCATTTCAGCTGTTGATTTTTGCTCTTGATCATTAAGAATCCTAGTCTGGAGTACCATATCAGGTTCTTGAACAGTGATTTTTGAGCTTTGAGCATAGTCTGTTTTTACCTCACACTCTTGATATTTTTCAAAATCCTCTTTTAGTTCCTTCTCAAACAATACTTTGGCAACATTCATTATTTTTTCTACAACCTTTTTGACATCCTCTTCTGATCTTTCTACAGTCTCTGCTGTTATTTTACCACTCTCACTTACTTCTTCATGCAAGTTTTCACTTTGGTTTATATCATGACTTGGATGTATGTTACTAGAAATTCTAGGGTGAAGCACATCAAAAGTTTCTTGAACTATGGGCATTGAGGTTTGGACATGGTCTGTTTTAACATCACCTTCCTGATCTTTTTCAAAACCCTCCTCATTTTGTTGGTTTTCAATCAATAGTTTGGTGTCATCGATAATAATTTCTCTATTCGTTTTTATATCCTCTTCTTGTATTTCCACAGACTCTGTTGTTGTTTTACCACTCACAATTATTTCCTCAGGCAAGGTTTCATGTATGTTTGCCCTTGGCAATTCAAGATATCTGTTAATTTCACCATGAATTCTATTCTGAAGCACCTCATCAGTTTCTTGAAAAGTACTCAGTGAGTTTTGCACATGGTCTGTTTTTAATTCAAATCTGTGGTCTTTATCAAAGTCATTCTTTTCAAACAATACTTTGGCGGCGTCCTCTATTTTTTCTCTAATTTGAGGCATCTTGATATTCCAGTACCGGTAAGGCTTTTTTGAAATGACTATAGGCATTTTATTTAAACTTGTCTTTATTTTATCATATCCTGTTTGTTCGTTTCTTTGCTGGCGTACTATTTCTGCTTTATTCATTTCAATGTTTTGTGTTTTATCCCCTTCCTCTAAAGACTGTTCTTCACGAAGCACGTTTGTATTTGTTAATACATCTTCTGAAAGACCATTCTTTTTTGTCCATAAAATATCATAGTTGTATGCAGATGCTATTGTTTTTACAATCATTTCAGAGATTAAAACTTGCTTGCTTGATCTCAACGAATTCTCATTTGCAAATGTTGTATGATGTTCATCCAAATTATCGAATGTTTGATTTCTTGAAAAATTGAGAAACAATTTACTGCATGCCCTTTCATTTTCATCTACACAAAAGATCAAATTGAACCTGGACATCACAACTCCTTTTAAAACTTTTTGCTTGTGGATTCCGGAACTATGGATACTCTTATCAGATTATCCTACTATTTCACTCTACAAACTAAACTCATGCATCACTGTGATTTTATTTATAAGTAACTTATAAAGTGTATAATCACTTATTCCTAATTTATTTTATCTCATTCAGCATTTAATTCATTGTAATTGTTGGTAAGCATATTCTTAAATGCAGATTTTGTTTGCTACAGTCACCACTCACTTAAAACATTTGTCGTACATTATTAGTACTGTAATATAATATAGGCATACTAAGTGTTTCTGATAACTAGGACTTTGCTGACGAAACATTTATCACTATCACAATTCTGCTAGAAAGCAAATTAAAATTGAATGTGTTTGTTAGTGAATCAGGGGACTTGGATCTGTTTTTTAAATCAAATAAAAAATATAATATTATATATCATAAGGAGTGTTTTTGTAATAATAAACTTAATACCTCAGTTATTTTTCTATTTTTTTTTTTTTTTTTTAATCTTAGTTTATGATAATAAATCAAAGACAACACAGGGTGTCTACCCGTCAGGAAGAGGTGGGTAGTTGTGAAAACGTCAGCAATTTTTTGAGGTCATATAAAATTCAGCAATTCAGGTCTTTGGTTAGGAAAACTCATTAAAAAAATATTTGAGAATTTTAAGGTATTTTGCAAATTATTTTGAAGAATTTACAATAGTACAAGAGGTGGTATTTTGATCGGAAAGTTTTCAAAGTGTGGTCTTGAAAATCTAGAAAAATTTGGGAATTTCATTAGAGAAAGTACCCTGTATTATGAATCAAGCTGAAATTGCATATAGACAGAGGGATGAAAAGGTAGACACAGTCCATTTATTGCAAAATGTAATATGTGGAAAATACCATAAAGAATGTTAGGAAACTTTCCAATATCAAGGTTTGGGGCAAATACATTACTTAGGGTAATTTTTTACTTAACATTTTCCATACGAAATAAATAGGGTGGAAACATTATTCATGTTGCAAAATTTAAGTCTAGCTTAAAGCGAACCGAGGCCAAAACATATAGATTTTTCCCTCATGCTTTGAGGTAAGAAAAAATGTATTTAGGTTGATAGGGCTGAGAAATGCAAAATGTTTTTGGCAATCTAACATGATAAAAATCAGAGCCACTGTACAATGAGTGATAGCTAATTTTGAGCACATAATTGGCAATGTAATTCTAAAACGCAAAACTTGGAAAATGCACAAAAATGGAAATTCCTAGTGGTTTATCCAACATTCCTGCGAAGCTGAAATTGTGGATCCAGAGATGAAAGCTTGAGCGCGCCTGCGTTATGCTGCGGCTACCGGCGCTACACGCCGCCCTTCCCACCCCCTCCATCACCCCGCCTCGTCGTCGGGAGGGATGTCGGATGTCGCATGTCACTACGCAGCGATACAGCGATACAGCGCCACCACTGCGAGATGAATCACACGTGTTGTGCGAGTGCGTGAGTGTGAGTGTGAGTGTCCGTGATTGACCGCACCTCACTCCGTGTCCGTGTCGTAGTGTAGTAGTGGTAGTGTAGTGAGTGATGTGTGTTGAAGTGCCGACGTCCCAGCGGTTGTGACAAGTTGTAGGTTAGGTGTGGTGTGACTCTAGGCAGTGGCTCGGGCCCGACATTGTTGTTTCCCGCCGGAATCTATTATGTCGACGGCTGGCGATTATTTCTAGAGCGAAAGTCGCGCCGGGGGTTGGTTTCTAGTGAATCAGTCGTCTCGGTAATAATTTCCTTTTGCCGTTTTAAATATTATAATAGCAACTACTGTATTTAATTTTACAGATTCAATTTTTTCACTCATTAATTAATTTTATCTATGTATTGAAATTCCGTGGGTATAACAAGAAAAACTAACCGAAAAATACGTAGGCTATTTCTTGTTGTTTTAATAAATCGAGTTTACTACTTTATCTTACTTAATAAAATATTTATATCTCCACTTAATGTCTTTTTTTCAATACTAGGTTCTTCAAAATGTTCCCATATTAAAAAAAAACCCTTATCAATGTTTTATCTCTGCTTTTTATCTATATTAGAAATATTAAGTTTTTGAATATAAATATTTAAAGGACCTGATGTTCAATAATATTCCAAAGTATACAAGAAGCCTTGTTGTATTATAAAGATTACTAAAATAATGAAAAAACAGTGATATAATAATAATTACCAGGTTAACCGAGCCTTGCTCGTTGGTTTTAATTTTAGTTTTGATATAGTGTCATTAGAGCTATTAAATTTCCCCCAACAACCAACTATACCTCTTCACAGTTAACAGCTGTTTCAAAAAGTCTGCTTAATATTAATGTTCCTTTATTTTTGTATACCTTTCGTTGTTATTTCGTTACCAAAATAGCAACCCATAAGACCAATGTTAAAAATTACGAGTTTTTAACTTAAATTCTGACAAAATTCGATTTTTCCTGGGATGGAGGCCTTTTCTAAACTTATTTTTGGACCAATACACTTTTAATTTCAAAGTTTAAGCAAAATCTGACAGCTAGATTTCGAGATCGTGGAACACACATCCCTTCAGACATTCCTCGTATTATAGTATAGGATAATTACAATGATGTAATTTTTGTATATATGTAGATTTTTACTGAGCCATTGTTGTTGAGCCCTTCGACCGTTACTAGAAACAATCTCTTATCTAATTCCTTTGCACCAAAACATCAGTGTATCCATGACGCGTTATGTTTTCGCAAAATTGGCTAACGGGTCATTACGTCATTTGGACGCAAATACCTCCTAATCCATATTGTCACATATGACGACAACATTGTTTGTTTGGAGAAACTATGTATTCCTCGAACGCTGCTGTGTAATCTTTGGAAACGTATCCCGTAATTATTCGCACCCCACGAGAACTTTGATCCAAACCAAAAAGGATGAGTCTCAAGCATAATATTGTTTATGTATGGATCTTTCTATTGTACCTTTATATTTGGGCCAACCAGATTTTATGCTAAGTTCTGAAATGTTGTTTTTTAATATACAATAATCACTAGGACATCTTAAATTGGCATTGACATTGTGTCCATCGGTTTGATTGACTCAGTTTTATCCGGTTCAGTGTCATATAAATGTTGTTTAATCATTATTTTATAGAGGAAGTAAACAATCACGTAATGTTCAGAAAACCCGATTAAACCTTGTCTTGTCTTGAGACCTTGTTCTTGTATTACCAAACTTTATTATATTTATTTTAATCCAATCACCTAATTCTGTTTTCAACAAAGTTTTCCATTAAATAAATATTTAATTTTTTGATTAAATTATTTTATTTATACAAATTGATTATAAGGAGAAGTATAACGAAAGCATGGTTTAAACACTGCAGGCCTACCTCAAATCTAGTGAGTTTTCGACGCACTAAGTACGTCCTTAAATGGGTTGTTTAGGGTTGAAGCTAAAATAAAGTGATGCATTAGCCTCTGGCCCACTATATATTAGCATAAAAAGATTTAAATTACCTGTGCTCTGTCAGTGGTCCTATTTCGGTTCCGAAATAGGAAAATATTTCGGCAAGGAACCGAAATAGGACCACTGACAGAGCACAGGTAACCTTTTTATGCTAAAATAAAGTGATTCCAAAATAAATATTGTACATTTTTTGTTATATGTAGATTTTCTAGTAACTAAATACATGAAAACATTTCAAATAAATTTTGAACTATTTCGATGTCGTGTTGGTTCTTTTGATGTTGGCGTTATGATAAGAAATTATCATAAAATAATTAGCGCATAAATAATTGGTCTAGATTAGAGTTTTAGCCGGGAAGCTAAAGCCTGACCGTCACATCCGAATGCTGATAAGACGAGCTAGGATTGTCGCGGATCACATTACATGCTGTAGTTGTCCGGCGGGACTCTCGACACTCGACATTACATCAACTGATGACATGGACCACGAACGCGATGGTTCAAAATTTTAGAATTCAACTCGGAAGAAAATGTTAACGAAAATAAAACCCTCCCTGGCGTAACTTTCGCTCTGGACCAACCCTGTTGATGTTATAGATGTGGTGTGCGCGAGTGTCAAACATTTTTTCAAGAATCTCGTGACGGACGTGTGATTGGAAGATGTGAGTGTGGGAGTCGTATATCCGCGATGTGCGGGGACGTGTTCGCCGCCGCGGTGCGTCAGCTGTACCGCTGCCTCTGTCCGTTCTCCGCCGTATTCGACCCCAACCTTCCGCCCATCAGCGTCTCGGACAAGCTGGATCTGATCACGCAGGAGTTCGCGGTCGGACTGTCCACGCCGAAAATCGGGTGAGCAGAACCTCCTCACTGTTCCATCAGTCGGGTCTTAAGCTGCAGTACAAAGTAAACTGCTGGGTGGATTGGATTGTTTACAAATCAGTTTGATTGATTCATAAGATTGGATCCGCCAGAAATTTACCGAGCTTGAATCTGTTCTTCATTTTCATCCACAAAGTTTTGGGGAAATTGAACTGTGAAATCTGATACGTTTTTCCTTATTTCCGTAAAAAAACCAGGCTCTTTGCCCTATGAAGGTCCTGAAGACAGTTTTTATCCAGCCAGAGCCACTCTTTTTGTCATGACTTTTGGGCTTCTGAAACACTCTGACACTTCAGGAACTAACAAATTTTCCTTCTGCATGAGAACACTGTTTCTCTTGGCTTTTGAAGCTCCTGAACATCCTTGGCATTTAAGAAATTAATCTTTTAACATTCCCTAGATTTTTTATGGTTTGAACCTTCTTGTACGTTACAGTAAACCTATGCCGATTTGTAACCTATTCTTTATAGACTAACTAAACCATTACTTGCATAAAACTACCCTTTTAGCAATAAACCCCGTTATCCCCCGTTACAACCCATTTACAGTACAATCACTCCTAAACCTAAACATGATTCAGAAATTACTACACTGAACGAGATAATTTCAAATATCGCTTTTCTTTTCAGTTCTGGCATTAGAGCTTGGTTTAGGTAATTTTACTAGAGCCGTTTTCTTACTTGTTATGCTGCTATTATTTAAGAATTCATTTAGATCAGTTCTGTAATTTCATTGCGTGCAATTTACAGGTTAGTGGGTAGTTTTAATTTCAATTGGTTGCATTCGCTAGATGACTGCGGAAGATAGTCAAGTCTTGGCTCCAGTCAAGAGGGAATCTTTTATTCGCATTCCCGGCAACACTCGGAGCGCGAGCCCCCCTCCCTCCCCCCACCCGGCCACGACACAGCGAACACTGCCGATGGTCACGTGCTAGTGTAAACAAGGAATCTATTGTACGTCCTTCCTAGTTTCAGCTGACACTAACAACTTGACTCTCATCTCCCACACTCGTAGCCTCTATTAGGGGACTGGCTTTGATCACAGGCCATGCTTGATGCTATACGACGATTACGTTATAGACAGATTACATTATTTTGAAAGTGCCCGATAATAATTAATTCACTTTCAATTCGTTTTATGTGTAAATTACATCTTAAAGTTTCACAGCATTTAAAACTATTTAGGTATATATCATGTCAATTATGAAGGCCTTCTAAGTAGCTGTGCAATAGATTTTTTTTCAAACCATATATTCGTCTTTCTTAGGATATCTTTATGTTTGTAATATTCTATGAACATAATTAATTAATCGTTCTTTACCCCGCTCCTAGATGATGTCTCTATTTGGATTTTCCCGTTTAGTTGGCAGTTTTAAATTTTCAATTTAGAGAGAGATTTTTGTTCAGTTGATCTTTCTCAAAAAATAATTTTTTAAACAAATACTACTCGTACCGAGGTTTTTTCTTTAACTTATTTCAATTTCAAGAACAATTTCAAATTTGAATGCATTATTGTATTAACTTTGTAATATAATATTGTATTAATATACCCTTGAAAATTAAACAACATTGTATCATATTAAAATTGTTATGCTTTAAATTCATTGATAATTATTATAAATTCCTGTCAAAGTGTAATCCAACACAAATTACATAAACTAAAATAGTTTATTAAAAATAATATGGTGACTTCTAAGAGTTCATTCTCATCTGAATAAAATTGCAATATTATTTCAAGATAATCATGGTAACATTTAATTACAGGGTGTCTACTGACACTGGAATTACTGGAAATACTGGAATTATAATGGAATTTCAAAATAGATACTGGAATAATTGAATTTTATTAAAAACCGGAAATTGTTTTTTTTTTATGCATAAAATAAAGATTTTGTCATTTGATCCGTACATTTTGATGTAAAAATGTTCACCAGTTAGTTATTATTGTTGTTAAAGTATGTTTGCAAACCAAAATCAGAAATCTTTTAGTTCTGTTTAAATAATTAACAAGGCAATTAAGAAATCTAAACATTTGTGTAAAGATTAAGCTTAGAAATAAGTCTCTATAAATTAATAGGCATGCATGTTTATTTTCTTATTTTTTTTCAGCTTGTGTGTATCGTTAGAGAAATCCGTGCATACTGTTAGAAAGATTCATCTTGTAGATGAACTGAATGCCATTATAATTCACATCAGCCTCCAGGGGTACGCCCTAGAGGCTTTCAAATTTTCAATGTTAATCTTATGGAAGAAGGGTAATTTATTAAATAAATTAGATTCGAAATCAAGTGATTGTTTGGTAGAATTTTGACCAGTGGCCATCTCTTAATACAGAGATCCATGTTAAATTTGTTTACATGTATAAAATTTTGTTATTGTTACTCCATATTCAGGTTAATAGTTCGCATGTAATACTGGAATATTTTGAAAAAATGTACTTGAAATACTGGAAATATACTGGAATTCCAAAATCAGATATCAGTAGACACCCTGAATTATTTAACAGACATCATTTCCTTGATTTAGTAGATTTATTGAACTTAATGACATTCTACTCTAAATTCAAGTCCTTCAGTCAATCAAAAGGTTATATTCGTGTAATGCTTTGTAAACTCTTCACTAGGCCTACACAATACTTGTACCATAGATTACAATTTAAATAAAAATGTTTTAACCCCTAAGCAGTACAGATTCCAATAGATATTTAAATATTGAGACTTTTAACAAAACTCCCAATCATGGAATTCTTTTCATTTTGACTTTCTATATCTGTAAAGGTTTTATGAGTTTTAACTGCCCTTGTGACACGTTTTCAATCAATCTAAAGTAATTAATTTGAAAAATTAAGATTAAATGATTCTAGTGGAGAGAATTTTTTAAAAGTGCCCCCCCGCCCTCAAAGTTGTTAGTGTTCAATGCATTTACATTTAAGATACTATGATTGTAGAACCCCATCTCTTGTATTATAATTATTTATTCCTAACATTACCTACCTTTTGAAAATAACACATTGAAAGGAATCTTTACTAAACCTTAATTTAATTTACTCATTCATTGTTTGTACCAGTCTGAATAAATAAATAAATTTAAAATATTTTATGCCATAGGACCAACCGTCTTAGAATATTAATCAGTTCTTCATTGTCGTCCTAATTAATCAACCATTTAATATTTCATGGGAGTAGGCCCCGGACCCAGTAAGGTGCTGGCAATGATGCTTCCAGCATTCGAATACCAATCGTCATTGTCCTTCCGCTTAAGGGGCTCACTTCCTGTATTGTGATATCACCTACTTAACATAAGCATTCCTGGGCAGTACTCGCTTGTGTGTTGAGTAATCCACTGGCAAAGGGGCTCCTCAATTCTGAGGCTCTCTGAGTGTGACTCACTTAGGTGTATTTCATTGAATATTGTTTAAAAATTTGTGATAATAATAAAGGATGGGCTATTCTACATTACAGAAATGTAGATGCTTGCAAATTTTAGTCCTAGACTATGTTATCAGTCACACATTGGATTTCAAAAAGTCCCATAGAAATACTGTGTAAAGGGTTTTGACAGTGAGTCGGTGGCTACAGTAATTAGCGTGCCTGACTTTGTGACCAAAGCAGCAATGTCATGGGTTCAAATTCTCGTTCTACCAGTGAATTTTATCAGTACCATTCACCTCTGTACTGTAGCGGCGCACCCCCTCACTTTTTTTAATATGATCCACGCACACCAATCCAATAGTCTATGTGGACGGGGCAAAGTAAGGCAAAAAGATGTGTGTTAACCTCTTATATAAAAAAGGTTCCTATAAAAAACATTTATGCATGTAGCAGCATGTGAATGCTGTCGTGTGAAAAAAGCCAAGGGAGATATATTTGATTCCATTTTTTTTTTTTTTTTTTTTTTTTTTTTTTTCTTTAAATGGGATGCATAAACAATGGAATTGAATTTTTAACTTATTCTTTTAGCAATATTAGTAAATTGTGTCAATCAAATCTGAACAGGCTGTAGTTTTAAAGAGAAATTTAATATGTCCTAAAATTACTTGTAAAAGTCTTGATAAAATTTATGTTGTCTCAATTCACATTAATGGCAACTCTTGACAAACTTAACTCTTTTTGTGTACAAATTTTTACTGTTCACTGAAATATTATTTTGAAAATGCCTACAAGCACCCTGATTAAATAGTTTTATGATTAAACTAAAAATTTAAAATGTTATGTGTTAACAAAAACAAAATATTTAGTACCTTTTACATCTTTTATTACTTATTTTTAATTAAAATTATTTTCTTATATCGCTTAATCTATTTTTCTTTAGACTGGATTTTAAATATTATGTTTAACATTAACTACAGGGGTGGTAGCTCTGGCCTCATAAAACCAGTTGGATGATGACATTTACCGCACAAACCTGATCAGCCACCCCTGGCTAACTTATGTGACTTAATACTGTGACGGTACCTTGCTATCTTTGGATCACCGCATAGGCTTATTGGCCCATTGTGACGAGCAGTAATACAAGCACATTCTGTGTATCTTTTCTGTGTCTTGTAATATTGAATGACACAGACAGAAGCACTAATTGCAGTTACATTAAAACTGCTGCATTCTCTGATACCCAGATAGGTTTTTTGCTGGATGTTATGCTTGGAAGAATTAACATTGCCAGTAACTCAGTTGAAAATAACTTCTTCCTCTTAAGAACCTTGTGCTAAGTCTATAATTCATTAGTGGGCATAATATTTTGTAGAACTTTGAATCTTCAAAGTAAAATACACAGATAGCAAGTTCGGGTACAGTGAATGAAGCCATTTAACAATTGCGATAAGCCTTGGTTGCCATTGGTTGCACTAGCAGACTTCTTGTAATAAAACTTGGTGTATTTTTCTTACAAATTGGCACCACGACCACCTCTGTAGATTCTCTTGTGAAGTCGCTGGTGTTGTGGTTGCAGTGGTGCGGAGCAGAGGGTGAGCCTGTGTGAGGAGCTGTCACTGCCAGACAAGGAGAATCAGCTGATCACCCGGGAGGGGCTGCTGCACTGCAAACTCACCCTGCAGGATGGCAAGGTACACTCCACACTCCACTGACACGTGTATTCTTAAACATATCGCAATACAATAGTGTGCCGCAAACCCGGACTTTGATAACTCGGAAAGTCAGCCAGAGCAGTAAACTAATAAAAACTCGATAACCGGAATTTCACATACCTGGGACACCGTTCAGTCCATATTAGTCATGGTTTGCGGGACTCAACTGATTCCAGGGGTTTTATTTTTATTATTTTGTTAACTATCGAGGGGGTGCTTGAACTTGGGAACGGGAGGGGGTATATGTGATGTTGATCGCACATCACAAAGTTACACACATTGTGTTTGACTTTAACTTTGTAGTTTATTGCTTAGGTTATTAGGAACTACTTTGGTTGTTAATATAGTATATTTTTCATTAATTTATGCGTGATATTAAAAAAAACTTAATGAGTAATTTAATAGGTAAACCATGTACCACTTTTGGTTTAACTGGGAAGGGCGTGTGTGGAGATTTGTCCCGTAACAAAGCAAGTATGCCTATATATCTATACAAACAAAATATATTTGAAAGTAATATAATATTATAAAAAGTAAATAACAAATAGTCATCAAATTTATTAAGAATCACAACTGAAATAGTCAACTGTGACACAAGGAAGGCTCACGAGGAACCACACTTCGCGCAAGCACTACTCATATACTCTAACGAGTTAGGGCGCTCATGGAGAAAACCTCTGCAATGCATTTCTAAACAATAAGGATTGAGGCACATGACTGTCACCATTCATTAAGTAGGTTTATTTTCACTAAAATTCTCCTTGCAGAGCTAAACTCTGCTAGCGCTTGCTTTAAGGGATGACTAGATGGTGATAAAGATCCCCAGATCATTTAAGTCCTCTTGAAATTTTCATCCATTGAATAAACTAATATAACAGGCATAGCCTACTGAGGAAAAGTTTATAGACCCGTCAAATATTTATTTAACGTTTATTTTCTGGTGTATCATCCTTAAAATTATTTGCTATTTAGTTTATCAAATGGGAAACCATTATAACATTGTTTTTGAGATCTGTTCAGTAATTAATTATATTTACATAATATTAACTTTGAATTAAAACACACATACCAACTAAAATTAATAAATCTAGATAAAGTACAACACTTTATCAAAAATTCCTACTAAGTGTAGGCATGAAACCTTATTTTTCTCTTCTGCCAGAAGTGAATCATCGATTTAAACTACTAATAGACAACTATGTTAAATAAATGTTGCAAAACTTTTATATAATTACAGTCCCTGGAAATTTCCCATGACAGTAAGAATGAATGAGACAAAATAGCAAGAAAGAGGGAATAGAGTATACAGTCCTTAGATTAGGCCCAGATGATAAAAGTGGTTAAACAAACTGAAAGTTCAAATACTACACGAACCTTGGACCATGGCGCCCACCTAATTGAGTAACTGTAATGTCTATGATGGTTTTTGGTTTTTATATTGTAACTTATCTTGTTGGAGAAGATATGTTATACAATTAATGTCTACATAAATCTTAAACCTAGTAGAAACTAAAATTTTAATATTTTATTATTATTAACGAAGAGCACAGAACTTATGGTTATTTTCCTTTAACTGTAATTATTGATAACTCTTTCCTGAAATCATTCTCCAAGGGCTCTAAGAACAGTAAAAAATACACATTATTTAACAACACACTGTATACGCTAGCAGTAAAACTGTTAAGATATTGATTGATTGACATCTTCTTAATTCAATAAGGGTTTCGACTGTTATGTCCCTTTTTCTCTCAACCTACTTAACCGATTTTTAAAATTGAGGAGTCATTTCAAAGCTTATGGTCAAGCGAATGTTCATTAACAAGGTCATTTCATTTTGGGCCTTGCTCTCCTAGCCTTTGATTTATTTCAAGAGGACGCTTTAAAATGTTGACCATGTTTCATTATAAGATTTTAAATGTGAATTATAACTTAACAACTGATTACCTTGAGATAAGTTTTTAAGTCCGATTGTAAAAAAAAATATATCGTCAGTCACTGCATAATCAATATAATTATTGCTAAAACATTCACATTAATTTTATTTTTTATATGAAAATGTTCTCCTTGATAGTTTAATATTTTTTATGTACAAAGTAACCTTTAAAAGGGATAGTTTTGAATTACTCATTATGTCTCAGAGAAGAGTTTTAATCTCTATAGAGCAGAAAGCAAAAGTCAAAGAGAAAACAGAGTAGACGGGATTAGGGAAAACTTAAGTCATATAATTCCCTCAAATTTTACTGTAGGTGAGTTTCTCACAAAGAGAAAGAAATGCGCAGTTTGAGCACGTGCCACCTAGTAATTTAGGTTTCATTTAGGTTTCAGTAATTCCTATTGTAATTTACAAACAAAACTTAAATAATAGGCCTGCGGTATTTAAAAACCAATAATTAACCAACTAAGCTTTTCATTTGTTTTTATGTATGCCATTTAGACACTTTAAAGGATGAACTCACTTTGGTTTTTTAGTGATAGATTAAAATTTTAAAATTTGTCTGAATGTAATTAAACGTTGTTCATTGTTCGGTTTCAGAGGGCCACTGACCGGTCGTGGAAGCAGGTGTGGGCAGTGCTGCGGGGGCCGGTCCTCTACCTTTACAAGGAGAGGAGAGACTCACTACCCCAGGCAGAGGTGAGCCACCTTATTTCACCTTATTTTCCTTTGCACGTTCTCATTTTTTTAGTATAAAATACCTATAATTGAATCAAATATTTAAAAAATTTAACCTTCTATATGAGGTTGTAGCCATAGGTACATTATTCTAGACAGATTTTTTTTTGTAACACTCAGAAATTCCCATAAGATCGCCTCAACATAAAATGAACCTCCTTCAAGACATAGGGGTTCATGGCATAAGTTGTAAATGTACAGAAGTGGCTTTGAGAAGACCGCTGTATCTTTTCTGGATGATAAATTGAGAACCTCTGACAATAAAAAAAGAGAATAGAGAAAGAACTTGCTCAAATGGCAGCCAGTGATTGAGTCCAACAATTTTACCTTTGACCTTTCAACAAAGGAAAATCAGAGGGATCATCTCTTGATGCCTGAAAGAATTTCAGAAAACATGTCCATCCATCCCAATTTTTCTCAATTGTAACCCATAGTCTCAGATGAAAAGAGATTGAAGAGAATGTTTTTCTTTGGCAGAATCCTTTGATAAACCTACTGTGGTGGCAAGAGTGTCCCGTAGAGAGAAAAGTACTGAACATGGAGGTGTGCGGATGGTTACATTTTTTCGGATTGGATTCGGTTCTGATCAGATAGTAACAGGATCGTAATTGATAGTTTTCAGATTCGGATTTTTGCACATTCAACCGAAAAACAGACAGGTAGGTAAATTAAGGCTATATTTTTTAGAAAGACCAAATTTAAACACATTGCTCAATGGAGTCTTTAACATAAAGGTTTCAAACTAAAATACAGGTTCTAGATCAATGGGAGGTCAGCATTTGACAAAAGTATTATTTTACTAAAAAATCTCGCAACTCGCACATTAGGTATGATTTAGATTTTAGTTACTTTATGCGCCTAACCTTAAAATAGTGTGACCATATGTGAGTGAGCAAGGTTTAAGCTGCGATCGCATTTGTCGCATTTTGCGACACCCGCCAAAAAAAATGCGACAATACTCGGACAGTCTGTCGCAATTTTGCTACAAAGATTTAACTATAACTTATAACAAGTACCACTAGAATCGCAGGTTTTTAAATTTTAAGTTTTCTGTCATAAATTTATGTCAAACTTGTTATTTCCATTAAAGTAAACTACAGCTTCAGTTAGTTAACCACAATCTATAGCTTCATGATCTCAACTCAACTGCTCACACGCAACTGCAACTATACCGTTGCTTGAAAGAGATTGATGAAAACAGAACAGCTGAGGCTACGGCTACTCCCACTCGGTGATCACGAGCATATATAATTTATATATAAAGATAATTTATTAAAATAAATTAACACCTTCTTCCTTCGAAGTTGCTTACACAAAGGTTGCTAATATAAATATTTGTTAAATACTAGAATAAATAAATAAATTACTAAAACATCTCTTAAATTTACACATATTTTCAATTTTCTTCGAAACTTCTTGTATATAAATGGTTCCTTAGTATAGCAATAGACAATTTTACTGTGGTTGTTGATACTTCCAATAGAGTTTTCTTTTTTACTTTAAACATACTTTTTTACTTTTTTAGAGTTTTTTTACACCAGTCTAATACTGAATTTTGGCATCTGAAATTGCAGCCTCGGAAGTAGCTAGCGGTTCTTGGTGCCTAGACTTGCAAACCTAGTTTTCTGATTAATATTTCGATATCTACCGGAGAACCATAGTTCCGCCCTGCAAGTAGGGAATTAAATTTGCCGTACCATTCTTTAATAAATGGGAAAGTGTAAGATGAATTAAAGATGTTAATTTTGAATTAAAACTATTCTTATGCATAATTTTATCGCCAAACTTTACAGTCATTTAAAGTAAGTTAACAGAAAATTACCAGTTGCGAAACTAGACACCAAGAGCGCTATTGCAGTTTCCTCTTTTCAGACACCACAGAAACCAGCCGAGTTTCGTGACTGGATCCCAACAAGAGTCATGACCGATGACTCTCACTAACAGACGACAATACTTATTTGTGCTCTGAGTTGTTGCTAATGTTAACCTCTAAGTGCACGACCACACAAGCGTTTTTTTTTTTTTTTTTTTTTTTTTTTTTTTTTTTTTTTAGCGAATTTCCCATAGGGAATAAGCTATTACCGTAGGTCTCATGGTAAGACCTAAGCCCGGGACCATGTTACTTTTTCGTTTTGAGGTGCCCAGAGACCAAAAATAATAGTCATTAAAATTTTTATATATATATATATATATATATGTATATATTTATATATGTATATATGTATATATATATGTGTCCCTAGACACGATAACTCTCGTAAAAATGGTCCGATCGACACCAAATTTGGTAGAGATGTGTAATCCTACATTTATTCGGATGAGTTCGTAAACCAGACATATCGACCTACCGGAAGGGGTAGTTTTGGGGGGTTTTGTACCCCAAAAATGGGTTTTTTGCATTTTTCATATGTAATTTTTAAAAATTTTAAATTTATATTTTGACCATTGGATTTAGCTCAAAAAACACACAATTTAGTATTTTGAAGCTTTGCTCTATCTCCATTGGTTACCAAGATATTCAAAAGTCTAAAGACAGTACATTGTATTTTGGAGCTCCAATGTTAATCTTATGTAGAATAAGGATGTGTTAATATTTCACTTATTAACCAATATTTTTGGATGAAACTTGGTATTCACCTTTATTTAGTTGAGATAAATCCATTTATGATAAAGAGAGAGAGAGAGAGAGAGAGAGAGAGAGAGAGAGAGAGAGAGCACTTTTATTCAAAAACATTAAGAATTTGACAGGCGTCATTACAAAAGAGTTTGCAAAACTAAAATTGTTTGTGTCAATATACAAATAACAAAAAACAAAAAATAGAGAGTCCATGTCAAAATTCGAAGTTTCTCCAGGAGAGGAATTCGCCGATCGAGTAGAAGGGTCGAGATAAGAGCCAATCCTTCAGACGAGGTTTCATCCTGGCAGCATCAAGCACCTTAAGTTCTGTTGGAAGATGGTTGTAGAGTTTGGCTCCAGCGTACGAGGGTTTCCTCTCAAACAGCGTGCTCTTGTGAGCGGGAAGGTTGAAGTTGGAGGCGAAGCGGGTATTGTGTCCGTGAAGGTGTTCATGTCTTCTAAGTCCTCTCACACCCTCTGCAGTTATGACTTGGTAAATGTACGTAGCCACTACCGTCATTATGCCCCAGTCCACAAACACTCTTCTACAACTGTCACGCCTTCTCAGACCTGCCATAGTCCTTATAGCCCTCTTTTGGAGGATCAATACCCTTTCCAAGTTGGCATTTGATGAGCTTCCCCACAAAATCAAAGCATACTTCATCCGGCTTTCGAACAGAGCATGGTATGCAACTCTTGTTGTTTCCACGGTCCCGATGGCCACTGTTCTTCTGATGGCAAAGATAGCAGAACTCAGCTTTAAGCATAGATCGTCCACATGAAGAGACCAAGACAAACTGTCATCAATGATGACTCCAAGGTGTTTAGTGGAGTTTAACGTCTCTAGCCCTGGCAAGCCCACTATATCATGCTTATGAGCACCGAACATCAGCTGCTTCGTCTTTCCCTCATTAAAAACTAAGTCGTTTCTTGAGCAGTAGTCCAGAGCAATATTCATAGCTATGTATGACTCGATTTCAAGATGTTCAATTGAATTATTGGCCGAGATAAGAACAGTGTCATCAGCATACATGTGGCAACGGCCATAGGGGTTCACGTGTGAAGGGAAGTCGTTTGTGAACAAAGCAAAAAGTACCGGTCCCAAAACAGATCCTTGGGGAACTCCCCTAGTTACAGGAAGAGGAGTTGATCGGACTTTGGTCTGTTCACCATGTGCTGAAGAAATTATTTCTACAAGTTGAGTTCTGTCGCTAAGGTAACTGGCGAACCATTGTAGAGCTTTACCACATATACCCAGAGAGGACAGCTTGGCTAAAACAAGATCATGGCTTAAGCAATCAAATGCTTTACTTAAATCGATGAAGATTCCCGTTGCATTCCTTCCATTTTCGATGTTGTCGATGATGTCTTCGACTAGGTCTGTTAAAGCAGTAATGGTTGACTTCCCTTTTAGGAATCCATGCTGACTTGTAGTGATGAGGTTGTTATCATTCAAGTACTTGAACAGAGCGGCCATGACAATCCTTTCAATGATCTTGGAAAACGTTGGAATCAAAGAGATGGGTCTGAGATGGGTATAAAGAAATCCTAGTTTTTATGCTTATCATGGCAGCAAACCTGCATACTCTTTTCCCATGTTAATCATATGGAGAATAGGCAAACTCATTTAGCAATGGACAGATATTGAAGAAACGAAGTATAAGGCTTCATATGGTAGAAATATATTTATATTTTTGAGCTATAAACCTACTTTTAGTGTTCCCCATGGCAGCATACCTGCATACTCTTTCCCTATATTTTTATCATAAGGAGAATAGACATTTATTTCCCTATTTATGGTCATGTGATAATGTTTGGTTTACAGGTTTATCTGGCCAAAATTAATTACTAATTTGGAAATTCGCTGAGTAGGCAGGTCTGCTGCGACGGGGGGTATTTTACGTAAATACTAGCTTATTTTCACGCTGCTTGAATTAATAATTCAATTCTAATTATGAAAGCTATGGCATGAAAACACACTTCTTGTGACATAACCCATCACATTTAATGCTGCTCATATTTCACGTGTATCTCCATGCTACGTTCTTTCTTGAAAAAACTCCCGTGTTGCCGTAGCCTAAAGACTAAGGGTACGGTCACACGAGCGTTTTTTCACGCATAAAGGCATTATGAAAATACGTGACAAATATGAGCAGCACAAAATGTCACACACAGTGTGTTTTCCCGCCGTAGCTCTTATATTGAAAATTGAATTATAAATTCAAGCAGCATGAAAATAAGCCAGTATTAAATAGTAAATTTTACCGCATGAAAAACGCTTGTGTGGTGTAAACATTTGAAATGATTTACTTATGATTGCCATTGAAGGTCCTGAGAGAAAGGATTTTAACTTTAAAGCTGCTTATGCTAAATGGTGTTTTAAACCATAAATTTTAGATTAGGCTATATATTGTTGAGTAGGCCTACACCTCCCTAGCCATGTTCATATGTTGATATTTGAATCCGGAGACAATTTGGAGTTTATGTATAGGCTTTAAGTACTTAAGTAAATCTTTATCTTTATTTGAACCTATTTTTTAAAAGCAAAATAAAAAGTCATTTTGAACTTTTCAGTGTTTTTTTTTTTTTCTTCTTTTTTTTAGGTAAAAAAGAACAGCGTAAACAAAAATATTTTTACAGTGAAAGTATTGGTAACTGGTGACGAATTATACTACGCGCAAGAAAAATGCTACAACATTTTTCATTTTGCTACAAGTATCCAAGAGCTTGTAGCATTTTTGCTCCAAGAAAATTTACCCCAGCTTAAACCCTGTGAGTGAGAACGACGATTTGGCTAAGCGACATCTGTATGGCTATGTTTTGGATGGATGTTCATCTGTAACCCATACATTTTGAACATTTTTATCATCAGTATTTTACCAATTTTAAGTTAGCTGTAGATGAAATTTAACCATTGTATTTAGCCTAAGGATTAAAGCCTTCTAGCCTAAGGCCTTTACAGTAGAATTATTGCATAAACTACTATTAACACATTTCCGATACTATTCGGTTTAACCTACCTTTTTTGTTATCCGACTGTCGTCCAGTCCCGTAGGGGTTGGTTAAGAGAGCCTCTACTGTAATTATTTAACTAAACCTAGAAATTACCAATATTTTTACATTACTTTAAACAAAACCAGAAGTTAAGCACATTATTATTCTGCTCCAATAAAAAATTCAAATTCCACTTAGAGCGACCTCGGATAACCTCTCAACAGTAAAAATAATTAAGTATAAGAAATGAATTAAGTTTTCAAAAGTTTAAAAAAATCTGTAAAAACATTTTTTTTAGAAGTGGCATTTTGTGATATTAATGAATATTGGTCTGTAAAGTGATTATATTTTATTTCTTTAATTTTTTAGACTTATTAACTTAATTTAGTATACTTATTGACACAATTCATGTATACAAATGTATATTTTGATGAATAAAGGATATTTGAATTGAATTGAATAACTGGGGCTCGGATAAGCGGGAGTAGAGGTACAGTTTGGTCTGAGGGTGCCGAAAATTCGGATATCTTTGGGTAATTGCGTGATCTTGAGTGGTTGGGCGGGTTTGACACATCACGGGCTTTATTCGGGCATTTTTCATTTTAAGTCGTGTCGGGCGGGTACCTAATGCCCAAATTAAATCGGGTTGTAGGTACCCGACATAACATTAAAAATAAACCCGGGTCGTTTAACTATTTTTCGGCCAAAGTTTCTGAATTACAACGTTCACGGAATAACTTGGCATCATCCCACCTGCTATTTTAGACTTTGGTGATGTCATAATATCATTGTGTCATAAGAGTGTCAGTCATTACTGAGCTGGAGGAGCAGGAATCTTAGCTTACAAGTCATACACTCACACGTTAAAATGTGGAGTCCGCAATAAGCTAGTGGTCTCTGGTGTCTGGACACAAAAGCAATTTTGTTTTGCTGACAATTTGGTACCCCATATTTCCCGTTCCAGTCATAAACAAATTACATTTTTACCATGAAAGATGTTATTTAATAGGTACATTCGTATTCATTAGTACAGTACTTTTGTATGCCCCAAATAATAGTTAAACAGAAATAAATCACTTGTGAGTCTAGACACCAGTAGCGCTAGCATACTTTTCTCACTCTAACGTAAAAGGAACTAATCAGTGTCTTGACTGATTCACATTCACTGGCCAGAAAGATAGACTGTGGCGTAGCCAATACATATTCATTTTAATTCAAAAGATTCGAGAATAGATTTTTTGAAATTTAGAATCGAGAATTGAAAATCCTGGATTTGATCATCAGTAATTTGCACTTAAAGTGTTTTAACTACCATTTTTACAAAACTACAACTGTTGCCCTGATAGGTCTTGTCAAGATTTTATATATTTACACTAACACATTTTGATTTCAGTTGCAATATTTAAACTATTTACAAAATTTTTGTTGGCCAGTTTGAGGGACACTAGGCCTAGCTGATGTCTAACCGTGGGAAATTGAGGTACTCTTCAAATGAGTATATGCTCTTTGTTAGCAGCCTCTCCTTGGTTTTAATTTTTAAAGGTTTTGGTTTCCAGTTCCCTTATTCCCACCGGCAGTTTGTTGAAAAGCTTTAACTCTAACACTGGGTAGCTGTCCTTTGTTTTGTTTAGCGTGCACCAGGGTTTGTTTAGTCCCTTTTATAGACCGTAGGTTGTATTGGTGGCACTGTTCTCTCGTCATAAGTATAGGATATTACATAAAAGTGATTTCAAGATATATTGCCCATACACATTTTGTATGCCCAGATGTGTTAAAAGAGGTCTACTAGCCCCCTCCCCAAATTGAAGGGGATCATAATCAGGGTGTCTTCTGGTCACTGAAGTCACCAAAAGTAGGGATGTGTCGATTCTCGATACCAATTCTCGATACCACCGATACTTGGCCATTGGTGTCGGTATCGAGAATCGATTGACTAAAGTCGATACCGATACTTTCGATACCGGTCGGTTCAGTTGTCTGGTAAATGGAAATTTGATTTCAAGTCATTTCGTCACATTAAAACATACTAAAAGCCACTTTTACAGACGGTGGAACAATCAAATAAGTCTAGTAAAGTCAAAATGATTTTCTTTCGGTTGATCGAAAGAAAATAAAGCTAACAACATCAACAACAATCTCGCGTACGCAAGTGGTGACTGCTAATGGTAACTGCGCAAACATGCGCCAGAAAAGTAGTCCCATATTCAGATTAGATCTTGACGATATTGCCATAATTTAATTACTATTTTAACTCTAAGATATTTCATTTGATTTAATTTTATTTTACAATCTTAAAATAAAAGACAGATGTCAAGATAGTGAAATACTTCACTTACAAGTCTTGGACTGGACTCTACTCTTGACTCGACTGGCATTGGCATTGTGGCAACATGGCGACGGATGCAACTGCACCGATTGTTAGGGGTAGTGAGTCAACATAGCTACTGATTTAAATAATATTCATTTGTACGGTACATTTTTAAAACATTTGGAAAACTTTAAAACTAATAATCAATCATAATTTGACATTTAATTGCATCAAAACAATTATTTAAAACTGATTCATATAACTTAAGATAAAACAAAGAGCTGTGTTGACATTAGCAGAATAGTAGTAATGCCAGCAAACAGAAGGGTGACAAGATGAACAATCAGGTTTACCAATGGCTAACCTCAAATAGCCCCCGTAATACAATTTTATTGTTGTATGTTATTTTTCTAATTCACAAAAATATATCATGTTTATTAATTGATAATCAATTTTTTCCCTCAAATTGCTTTGATTATAAGACAGACATTGGATTTATTGTTCTTTGTGATCTTTTAAGTCCTAACAAACAGGCTTCATGACTGTTCACTAAAGCTAGCCTTTACTCAGTTAAGAGACATTCTACAACTAGCAGACGGCAAGTCGAGGGAATTATTTGAATTCCAAAACAGTGAATATTATGTGTACATAGCTTGAGTATTTCGGAGAAGTGACAATAATTCCTAAACAAAATGAGTTGTGAAGATTTTCTCATGAACAAAGACAAAGGAAGTATAGTTAAAAATCTAGTGATTCAGCTGTAACATCCTGGCATTCTAGGCTTGTGAAACAAAGTAGAATCTTTACATTTCTTGTAATATTAATTATTTTGCATGATAATTGAAAATTTAATATTCGTGTATACAGGGTTTAAGCTGGGAAAAACTTTCTTGGAGCAAAAATGCGACAAGCTCTTGGATACTTGTAGCAAAATGAAACATGTTGTAACATTTCTATCGCACGTAGTATAATTCGTCACCAATTACCAATACTTTCACCTTAAAAGTATTTTTGTTTAGGCTGTTGTTTTTTACCTAAAATAAAAGCACTAAAAAGTTCAAAACGAGTTTTAATTTAATTTTGAAAACGTTAAAATAGGTTCATATAAAGTTAAAGATTTACATAAGTACTTGAGCCTACACATAAACCCCAAATTGTCTTCGGATTCAAACATTAACATATGAACATGGCTGGGTAGGTGTAGGCCTACTCAACAATAATAGCCTAATATAAAATTCTCGGTTTTAAACACCATTTTGCAAAAGCAGCTTCAAAGTGCAAAAATCTCTCTCTCTGGACCTTCAATAGCAATCATAAGTAAATTATTTTAAATGTTTACACCACACGAGCTATTTATTACTAGCTTATATTCATGCTGCGTTAATTTATAATTCAATTTTCAATATAAAAGCTACGGCGGGAAAACACGCTGCGTGTGACATTTTGAGCTGCTCATATTTCTCACGTATTTTCTTTCATGTTACCTTTATGTGGGGTGTCACGTGACTTTGCTCATGCGCAGGACGCTTTGACTGTTAGTGACTGTCGACGAAACGAAATTTTTGCCTGCTGCACTTTTTGACTAAAGACGTCTGTCCGCGTCTTCGCGCCTCGCCTCTTGCAGTGTGTGGGGCTCCATAAGCGCCAATGCTTTCTCTGTCGACTTTAGTCAAGACGCCTTTAGTCAAAATGCCTCGCCTCGCTTTGCCGCGTCTGTTGCAGTGTGTGGCCGGCCATAGATTGAGGTTAACTAACTGAAGCTGTATTTTACTTTGATGGAAATAACACGTTTAAAACTTAAAATTTGAAAACCTTTGATTCTCGAGGTACTTGTTATTAATTATAGTAAAATCTTTGTAGGAAAATCGCGACAGACTGTCCGAATATTGTTGCATTTTTGCGGTGGGTGTTGCAAAATGCGACAAATGCGACAGCAGCTTAAACCCTGCGTGTATTAGTAATAAAGCAGGCCTTTGGCCTAACTTTTATGCCTAATGCAAAAACTGTGAATAGGGAAAAGCTTTTATTTGGAAACATTTCAAAGTAGCCTAATTGAAACATGAAAGTGAAAAGTTAAGTAAGGAACTGTAGCAGGGGATTTTCTTTTTTTCATTTAATGGTGGTTATAGGATAACTTTTCAATTTTTTTATTCCGTACATTTCTTTAATCCCTCTTGTTACTAAACCAAGTTTTTAACTTAAGTTTTTTTTAATAATCAGCAATTTAAAAACCCATATTTTTTCCTTCACATAGTTTTTAAGCAAATTAAACTTTTAAAAAGTGATCTTTTGTAGGCCTAGTAGGATAAGCTAGTTATTTTAGTGTAGTAGGCCAGTATATTTTTATATTTTAGTATATTCTAGTTAATTTAAGGCAATTTTTAATATTTTTATGTTCACGTATTACTTGACTCGACTCGTTCCAAAAATATGATATTCGCTCACCCCTATTAAATATTCATGTTACTGTATGTAATAGTTAACTTGCTTATTTGAGTACATCATTTTCATCTCTTAACATTGAAAGTTATTAGTTAATTTTGTGTGTTCTTAAACTGTATTTAGTTTTTGTGATTTGACTATTTCTATAGTGAATTAAATTTTTAGGTTATCTATTCATTCAAGTTAAATAATTATTACTGTTTTTTTATAGTTATTTTAGGAATAAATTATTTTCATTTTTGAGCATTGAAAATAAATTATATGCGTGTTTATTGTAGTGCTTGCAAATATATTTTACAAAAAGGTTTAAGATAATGAATCTAAAATTTTTATTTTTTAAAGAGGCAGACCAGAGTTTGAAATATATAACCGAGGGGATGAGTTTTACTACTTACAGCTAAGCTAGGTTTTTTTGTCTATGGTATCGAAAGTATCGTTATCGAGAATCGGGAATCGATTTTTGAAGAATCGGTATCGGTATCGAGAATCGATAAATTTTGGTATCGACACATCCCTAACCAAAAGTCACTTATTTTAGTTAGTGGTCACGGAAGTCACCAAAAAGTCACTTATTTTTACTTAAAATGCAAGAAAAGTCACAGATTTTTGTATTAATTTAGAAAATAATGCGATTGTGGGCAAAAGTTTCGCAACTTTAGCAATGTCATCCCAAAATTTTCTAAATAGACCACGAAATGGTCACTAATTTTTAACATTTTTCACCAAAAAAGACACCAAAAAGTCACAGATTTTTGTATCTACTTGGCAGTAAGTGCTTGTAACAGGTTATTTTTTAAAATTTGTTTGTTGTTTTATTTGCACTTGGTTATTTTTTGTTATTTTTTGGAATTTGGTTATTTTTTATTATTTTGGTTATTTTTTATTTTTTTAGGGCAATTAGGTTTGTATTGATCGATGTGGATGAAGCTCGTAAAAACAAAATAAATGTTTAAAAAAGGAAAAAAAGAAAAAAGTAAAAGATGGGTCGGGGAGGATTTTTTTCTATTTTTCAAATTATTTTATTATTAATCTTGCTTTAGTAGATGATTACTTACCTCGTTAAAAACTATCCCATATCATTTTTATTGCCTACATATTTTTAATATCCTGATAAAACGCCGGTTTTTGGAATTTTTAGCAACATTTTGAGTTTATTCAAGGTTATTATTTTTTTAGCGAATTTCCCATAGGGAATAAGCTATTACCGTAGGTCTCATGGTAAGACCTAAGCCCGGGACCATGTTACTTTTTCGTTTTGAGGTGCCCAGAGACCAAAAATAATAGTCATTAAAATTTTTATATATATATGTATATATATATATATATATGTATATATTTATATATGTATGTGTCCCTAGGCACGATAACTCTCGTAAAAATGGTCCGATCGACACCAAATTTGGTAGAGATGTGTAATTCTACGTTTATTCGGATGAGTTCGAAAACCAGACATATCGGCCTACCGGAAGGGGTAGTTTTGGGGGGTTTTGTACCCCAAAAATGGGTTTTTTGCATTTTTCATATGTAAATTTTAAAAATTTTAAATTTTTATTTTGACCATTGGATTTAGCTCAAAAAAACACACAATTTAGTATTTTGAAGCTTTGCTCTATCTCCATTGGTTACCGAGATATTACAAAGTCTATAGACAGTACATTGTCTTTTGGGGCTCCAATGTTAATCTTATGGAGAATAAGGATGTGTTAATATTTCACTTATTAACCAATATTTTGTGGATGAAACTTGGTATTTAGCTTCATTTGGTTGAGATTCATCCATTTAAGGTAAAGAATCTTGGTTTTTGTACTTATCATGGCAGCAAACCTGCATACTCTTTTCCCATGTTAATCATATGGAGAATAGGCAAACTCTTTTATTTATGGACAGATATTGATGAAATTTACTATAAGGCTTTATATGGTTAAAATAAATTTTTTCGATGCTAAAAACCTACCTTTAGTGTCCCCCATGGCAGCATACCTGCATACTCTTTCCCTATATTTATCTTAAGGAGAATATACATTTATTTCCCTATTTATAAGCACGTGATGAAATTTTGTTTACAAGTTTATCTAGTCAAAATTAATATTACTAATTTGGAAATTCGCTGAGTACGCAGGTCTGCTGCGACGGGGGGTATTTATTATCCTCAAAAACTGTTACAAGCCCTGCAGTAGACACCCCGATAATTAATTTCTATACCAACTTTTTTGTCAATCACTCAAACGTCCCCTGGATTAAATACATATATTTAATCTGGTGAACCCTTTGAGTCCCAGTAAAATTTGTACATGCTTTCTGAAACATGCCAATGTTTTCAAGCAGGCTGAGGCAAGTGCATAAGAGAGACATCTGAAAAAAAAGTTTGTATCCTGAAAGTGCTAAAGGACAATGTTTTATATCTCGATTGTATAGAAAATGGAATGGAATTGTCGGTGTTTTGAAAAAACAACAATTTTTAATCTGCAGTATGAAGATATTTTGTTTCAAAGCACATTTCATATAAAAGACACACAACAAAATATTTTTCCAAAGCACTTTTCGGGAGTAAGAGCAACAACAATATATTTCATCAGGGCACTCAAAGGATAAAAAAATGTATTTCAAAAGAAGGCATCTATGAAACAAACACTATATGAGTGGTTCCTTAAGAATAAAAAAAATCTGATTCTTAAATTTTAGTAAAACCATTTTCCTGTTTTTATGGCGTAACACATTTGCAGCTACAAGTATTTTATCAACCCTCCTAGGCCTACGTATTATTATTTCATCAGTGCTAGGAAAAGTTAAATTGTCACACCCAAGCAATATCTTTAAATTAAAATAATTTTAGCAAATTTTCTTGTAGGGAATACACTATTACAATAGTAAACCTAAGCCCGGGACCATAATACTTTTTCATTTTGAGGTTCCAGAAACCAAAAACACCATTCGTTCATTTTTATATATTATATGAAAGTGTAGGACCCTGTCTATTTTCGTGAGTTCACAAACCAGTGTAATTAGGTTATGATAATAGGATTTTATGTGATTTTAAAAGGGTTCAAATGGGTGTTTGACATTTATGATCCTAAATTAAAAAAATTGAAAATTTTAAACTGAAACCATTTAAAAGATATTTAAAAAAACAAACAATTTAGTATTTATAATTTTGAACTTGGCTTAACAGTTTATAGAGAAAATACAAAAACATGTTTTCCATGTTGTTCTTAAGGGATATCAAGAAAACCCTTATTTATTGACATAACTCGATCAAGATTGGTATGTACATTTAATAGATATAGTTCAACTTTTATTTACTTAGAACACCCATATAACGACAATTTGTATACTCATCCCCATGGGGTGTTTGGGGAAAATGAAAAATACCAGAATTTGATACAATTTAGTATGGACCTGCACTGGGAAGGTATTATCGTATATTTACTTACAACAACCCCATGGCAGCAATCCTACAATCTGGTTCCCATGTCATTTATGGGGAAAATTATAAATAATTTTGTTGGAAATTTTCTGAATACACAGGTCTGCTGTGATCAGGGTCTTACAACACACTGCAGGTTTGGGAATGAACAAACCCGTTAGGTTGGCTTTAGGAGTATCAGAGCAGGATTTATATAAAGGCTGAAAAGCCTGCAACCTAGAGCAGCAAAATTTCAGAGTTCGCACTTGGCAATTCGAGTTAGCACTTGGGCAATTTACCGAAGATTTAAATTTTTTTATTTTGATAATGAAACTTCTTTTTGTTGATTTTTTTTTTAGTGTATCTGTTAACCACTTGTCGGTAGCGACCAAAATTTGAGTTGATCTGGACCCAACTAGTTGAAAATTATTTTATAACTAAAACATCTGTTCTTCCTTATTTGCAAAATTTTTGTTATTCATACAACAGCTGTCTAATGATTCAATCAATTACACTTATCACATAAGATTAACATTGAAACTTTGAAAGCCTGAAGGGCTTAGCCTTAGGGGCCGATATGAATTATAATGCGGTTCCGCTCATCCACAGGACACTGCCTTTCTAATAATATGTGCGGATTTCTCCTACGATGCACACAGCCTGAGAAAAAAAGGATGAAAAGGAGCATGCTTGCCTATTAATATATAGATAAATTAACGTATGTTAATACGAATTTACTCTACAGAATGTTGTATCACATTTACATTTACCATGTAGTGTTCCACTGTAATGACACTCGGTGAGAGGGACCCGGTGACTACAGTGGCGCTCTCATCAAATTCCCTGTTCAAGCTATTTAAATCATTTTACGAACGGATTGTCGACAAAATGGATTTTAACATATAGTTTGCATTTTAAATAACATCAACCATGAAAAATTAATTTGTTTAAGAATGGAATGCGAAACTGGTCGCGATACTTGTCAGGTGGAACTTTTGTCCTACGCCAACATCAGAATCAACAGTAAAAAATATTAGTTATGAGTGTACACACCAGAGACCACTAGCTTCTTCTGTGCCCCGCATTTTTCACCTACGAGTGTTGCAACTTTATGACTGACACTGTGAGACTGAGTCACAAAGCCTTCAAACTTCTCTGTTTTTTGTTTCATTAAAACAATCTGTCAATCGGTGATGACAGCGGCAGCTATAGGATGAAAATATTGGGTTGGCAACTTTCTGGAGTATCAAATATTTTTGATTAAGTTTATTTTAAGACATAAATGTCGTTATGCCAGCTCCGCGCTGTTGTCATTTCTCTAGCTCTAATGTTGTTTGTTTGCCACAGATTTAAATTAATCAACTGTTCATTTGACTTGATTAAAATTTCAATTATAATTTAAAATCATTCAAATTCAACTCTGTTTTGTAGCTTCTGTCAAAATCAACATCATTATTTGGCAGCCCTAGTGAAAAAGTCAATAGAAAATCACTAAAAAAATACGTAGTGACAATTGGGCCAACTAGACATCACTAGACTGCTTAGTGATTTCAGATCATTAGACATCACTAGGGGATACTGTAGTGATGTCTAGTTGGCCCAATTGTCACTACGTATCAGTAAGCAGGTTGACCTAGTGATTGATATCACTAGGATATGTAGTGATGTCTAGTTGGCCCAATTGTCACTACATATCACTACACAGGTAGTATCTAGTGATTGATATCACTAAACGTATTGATGTCACCTGCGTAGTGATACGTAGTGACAATTGGGCCAACTAGACATCACTACAGTATCTAGTGATATAAATCACTAGATCAACCTGCTTGTAGTGATATCTACAAGGGATCTTTTGAGGGGTTATAATTCGCGTTACAAAGTCAAATTGTGAGAAAAAAATTATTTTACTTGAAACAAAATCAAAATAGGTTTAACATAAAAAAAATAATTATAATTTAAGGCTAAGGATGAGATCTTAATAAAAATACTTGTAAAACGAAAGACAGCCTATGATTACAAAATAAATATTTAAAGCATAAATAGCATATATGACTAATGATTTTCTGCTTAATTATCAACCGTCATCATTAGGTGTCACCAGATCCTAACCGGTTTGGTTTAAATTGTAGGATACATTGCAGAGCACCAGATGTCAAGTGTTCTCTGAAACCAATCTTTGATTATCAGGTTTCGGTGAAAATATTTGCTCCAAAATAAGTTTTTAAGGGGGTTTAATTTGAGTTAAAAAGTCAAATCGTCAGCCGAGCCTAGGATAAAAGTAAAAATATTTTAAACAAGAATCGTATGAACATGAAAATTTTACTTAAAACAAAAATGAAATGCCTATGCAAAAATGATTATAGAGTATTATTAAAACCAACCATACTTGGTATAATATATGTTCATATTATAGGGAATCGTAAGAAGATGCCATTGTATGATATCAGAGGACATCATACAATGCGTTAATTCAAACGCATACTTGGATGTATTATTTAAAGTATTTTTTTAAAATTTAATAATACTTTACACTACTATAGAAATTTCTTTATAATACTTAATGAAACAAGTTTTAAAATCCTATAATACTAAGGGGTATCATAGAGTATCTGTGATATCCTACAGGTAAATTCGAACGCAAATTTTGAGAAATTAATAAAATTACTTTAAAAAATTCAATAATACTTTATAATAGCATTATAGAGATTCTGAATACAGAAAGATTTATAAGCCTAAATATGTTGTATACACCAGTGATTAAAAATATCTTTCTTTCAAGCGTTTTAATAATAATTTTTTTAACGTTATTTTATTTACAATTCTTATTAGATTTATTAATCAGTCCATTTGTAAATTTAAATAAAATCAGTCAGAATTCTTTAAACAGTAGTTTCTCCCATAATGTGATTCGGTTGCTTCAGCTGAATTCCAGTTGATTCTCAGGTTTCTGAAAACCAAAACAATCAATGAATAGTATGGTTAATAGGTATAATTCGGAAGATATAATGAAATTTAGAAATACAAAAAAAAAAAAAGACAGGAGAAAATAATATAATACCCCCATTGCAGCAGACCTGCGTACTCAGCGAATTTCCAATGGAATTTTGGTATATTTTCTATTTCCCTATAAAATCCATGGGGATGAGAGTTTGTCATCATATGGGTTTTGTTGGTAAATAGGCCTATAATTTGAACCCTACCTAGTGAATGTACATAAAAATTTTATTAGGTTAGGGTTTTTTTCATTTTTTCCATAAACCCCATAGGGATGAGTTTGCCACCATATGGGTTTTCTAAGCAAACATAAGTTAAACGCTTCCTAATGAATGTACATACCAAATTTTATCAAGATATGTCAATAAATAAGCAAGATAGGCCTACAAGGTTTTGTTGATTTCCCATAAGAATAACATGGAAAATATAGTTTTTGTATTTTCTCCATAACCATTTAAGCTAGGTAAAAAATTCAAAATACTAAATTGATTGTTTTTTAAGCTTTTTTAAATGGCTTAAGTTAAAATTGTTGAATTTTATAAATAAAAGTAAAAAAAAGCCAAAAACCCGTTTTTAACTCTTTTGAAACCCCATAAAACCCTGTTCCCATTGTCCGATCATTCTGGTTCGCGAACTCAATCAAGTAGATGCTGGCTTACACCCCTGTTCCAAATTTCATCAAAATCGGAGGTTCCGTTTAAAAGTTATCGTGTTCACGGACACATATATATCAATTGGAACGAACGGTGTTTTTGGCTTCTAGGGTCTTAAGACATTTATTTTCAAAGTTTTTTTTATATTATTGACAAATTTGGCAATCGTAAGAATTTATAGCTTAATCAATGTTATCTTCAAATTTTTATTTGTTGATTTTATTATTGAAATTTTAATCTTTATCAAAATATAAAAGACTTGGTTTAGTGAGATATTATCACTAGACACTGATTTTTGTTGATATCATACACATCTAATGATCACTAAACACTGATATATGTTGATCTCACTACACCTCTAATGATATCACTAAACCACTTATTGACATCAATAGGTACCTAATGATGTCACTACATAATCACTAAAAGAGACATAGATCACTAGACAATGATGTGAGTCTAGTGATCGATATCACTAAATATTCTAATGATGTCATTAGATATCATTAGGCGTCTAGTGATATCACTACATATCTAGTGATATCAATTCAAAGTGTAGTGATATCACTTCAATGTCTAATGATTTTCTATTTACTTTTTCACTAGGGAGGCAGTTGCCTATACTATACTGCCTTGCCTATCTGCTGTTCTGCGAGTAATGTACCGTAATTCAACTTAAGTTTTGTTTATGTTGTGACTACTACTGGTTTTGTTTATTCAGTTAAAGAAGTAATAGTTCATAGAAGTATTTTATACTTTTGATATCGAGATACCAACGCATTCTGGTGTTTTTAAGGTAAAATCCAATGCACTAGTTGCCTTGGACTTTTGTTCTCATAAGACTAATAATGTTAAATTTCAAACATATTGAAATTATGTTTCAATATTTCAATATTCCGCTCCGCCTTTAATATTGGTAAAAAAAGAATTATATTTACGTCATTTTAAAGTAAATTTGAATCTAGTGCCCTGTGAAATAAAAAGTTAAATATTATTGATTGTTGGAAAACAAAGTATTCCCAAGATTTTATGTTAAAAAATGGACACGATTTTCAGTTGTTTAATCTCATAAATAGCTCTATAATCGTGATTTTTATTTCACAGTGTCCTAGATATTTAAAATTTCCTTTAATAAGATTGAACTTTTTTGACCAATATTAGAGGTGTAGCACATGTTTTAAATTCAACATTAATCTTATGGAAGCAAAAATCCAATGCGGCCAATACTGCAGACTCTTAGTATGTAGTACATGAAATAGATGCAGTATGAATTAGATGTTTGATTCATGGCAGTAGTATGCAGTTTTAGTATGTGTGTTGTGCAGGTCCGGATTTAGGAGTATACCGCCTGTAGGCTATATCGCTCCCACCTCATTAGGCACTCGCAGATAGAGACTCATGCATAGCATTTTTTGTCACTCATAGAAGCATATTCACCTTAAAATACGTACCAGATTAGGTTTTTGTCTCAGAATTAAAGTATCAAATATTTTTTTAACTTTGTATTCTTTAACTGAATCATTTCAGCCACGAATCAACACAAAGTATCAAAGTGGTTTCATTGGAGCAGCTAGAACAGTGGGAAGGCAGGGCAAGTATAGAGGCAACTGCCAACCCAATATTGTTGGTTTTGTAACAAGCTACAAAACAAAGTTTGAACAACTTTTTAATTAAAATTTGATTTGAAGCAAATTGAGTTCTATTTGAACAGGTAATTAATTTACAAATGCCTACACCTTTTTGTGTAAATAAACGTGAAACTTTTGAGAAAATAAATAATAGAGCCTTAAAGTAGAAAATAGGATTCACCACTTGGCAACGCCAGAGCTAAATAAATGGCTCCAGCGCGGCCACAGAATAATGACTGAAAAATAATGACTGATGGTTAAAAACAATGATGTTTTAATATCAAACTTAATTCAAAATATATGACCCCGCAGATAGTTGAAGTCTACACAATATTTTCATCCTACAATGATTGACACACTGAAACAAAATTAGGACAAGTTTTAAGAGTTTTTGTGACAACGTCTCCGTCATCATAACTTCATCATACAGTTGCGAACACTCAAGTGTGAAAAGTGTGGGGCCAAGAAAAAGCTAATGGTTCCTGGTGCGTAAACTCATGACTACTTTTTTTTACTGTTGACGAAAGTTTGGCTATTTGGTGGAACAGCTCCGCCTTGCAAGTATTGTGGTAAATTTGTTGTTCCGTTCATAAACAAATTTCATTTTTACTTTCTCCCCCTATACCATAGTATATGGAGAAAGTATTGTTTTCGTCAAAATTTTCGAATTTGAGTTGTTGGTGGATTTATCCATTTTGGTTCCCCCTGAGTCCAAAAAAGTGGTTTTCGGAGTGATGTCTGTGTGTGTGTGTGTCTGGATGTATACAGAGCTAGAGAATGCCCCAATGGTCCGATTTTGGTGAAATTTGGTACGTAGGTCCAAAACCACGATAATTCCAGGCGTTTTTTTCATTTTTTTGAATTTTTGATTTTTAAGGGTAGTTTACCCCAAAAAAACCTCAAAAAACATGAAAAATCCAAATTTTTCAAAAACGGCTCTAACGATTTTGATTAAACTTTTGTGGTTTATTAAGAATAAAATGCTGAATAAAATGACACCACCCGCATTTCCGAGAAAATGCGCGTTCAAAAGTTATAAAGTAAAAAGTGTTTAAAAAATCAATTTTTTGGATTTTTAAAAAAGCTGTTATTTTTAAATAAATTTTAATTATGACCATTAAATCAAGCTCAAAAAACTAAATAATCAAGTACTTTAAATTATTGCTCTATGTCAAGTGGTTGCGGAGAAAATTCAATTTTTCGTTTAGCGGTAAACGCAGTACGTTGTTAAAAGTCACAGACGCGCGTAGGGTCAATCTCGTGCTGCTCAGCTGTTAGCTATCTGATTGAGCCATCAAGACATTAATGTTTTGAGGCTTTTAACACCTATTTACATTGTTGGGAGAAAGTATGTGTCAGTTAACTGATACCGTTTATTTCATGGGGGGAGGGGCTATTTAAATCAAAACTATGTTTTTTTTCTATTTTGTGGCCAATCCATTCTTAAAATCATTAAAATTACTTAAAAGGGAAATTACTATATGTAATATAGTCATTCTGAGCGCTTGTGTAGTTCCCTCTTTCTAAGCCCTATAAAAACTGCAAGTGTTGTTACACTAATTACCTTTTTTGAAAAATATCATACAAAATTAATTAAAGTAAATTTGTATGAAAAAAATTAATATATTTACATATCCTTATATGAATACACATTTGACATTTGAAGTCTACTTTGTGGCATTGTACTCTGCTAATTGAGACCAACTGGCTGGGTAGGTGAGTGGTTATAGTGCTCGCCTTTGTCCAAAGGATGCAAGTTCGATCCTGATAAAAGTCAGTAGCTTTTTAAAGGTTCACTTCTGGAACCAGTTGCCATGTGTCATTGGGCAATCAATTAATGATGCAATCTAACAACTGGTCGATGTTAGATAGTAACAAGACCCATTTTTGGACCGTTCACTGACAAAACGTTAAAAAAATACCACTGGCGTAGAAACATACAATACAAAAAAAAAAATAAATAAATAAATAATCAATATAGAATATACCTTTATAGAATTCATCTGACTCCTGGTAGGCCATCCCCCCCCCCTGACATGAGAAAATGTTTGAAAAGGCGGAAAGGCACTTTGTGTTAAGTTACCATCATTCCCTAAAGGATTTTTTTTATCTTAACAAATATTTAAGTGGTGTAATGGACTTTTCCCACACTTTAGTCCAATTAAATTGTAATATCTTTTTTTATTGCTAGGTTTATTGTTAGTTTATCATTAAATGTCTCACAGTACATACGAACAGTAATGAGTAGGAAAATAATTAAAAAAAAACTTATCTGCTGATTTCCTGATATTATAAAGTATTTAGTATAAAGATTTTTTTATTGTTAAGTGATGACAATTTTTATTTGAATATTTATTAAGGAGTTGAGGTTATAGGTATGTTCTTAAGGGCCGGTTTCTCGAAGCCAGTTTAAACCAAAATTGTCCATATGATTAGCATTGAGTTAAACTAAGTTTAAGTTAAACGTGTTTGGAGAAACCGGCCCTAAGTGGTTTATAACAAATGATAAGTAATGAAATAACCACAAATATCAGCATTGCAACTGCAATGATTATATTTTCTTTTTTGTGCCTATCTAACGCCTACTACGTCTGTGGCATTTTTAATGTTTTGTTGGGGAACCATCCAAACCCCAGTCTTGTTACTATATAACATCGACCAGTTGTTACAAAACATCATTAATCAATTGCTCAATGACAAATGGCAACTGGGCCCAGAATCGAACCTTTAAAAAAGCTACTACCTTTTTCTCAGGATCGAACCGGCAACCTTAGGATTCAAAGGCGAGCACTATAACCCCAATGATCATCAATGATTCAACTACAATGATCATCTTTGAAGCTGCAATGATCAATCACTTTAATTTTTTGTAACTTTCTTTCCTTACAAAGTACAAAATGTGAAAATATTGCAATCCTTTTCTCCAAGTTATGTTATTTATTTTACATCAAAACTAGTTTGATTTAGCCTTGTTTTTATTGCAGAACAATAAGAAACATATAAATCATACATTTAAATTACATCACTTTACTTTGTAGATTTTCTTAAGTGTAAGTTTTAAAATGGTTTACTAAGGAAAGATTACTGTTAATCATTGACGGACCCATAAAAAAATTGCAGGAATCTACAAAGTGTCAAAGTAAGTGCATTGAATATTAATTATGATTAGGGATTGGTGTTAATGCTGAATCAATCAGTGTATTACTGTATCTGGAGCAGTATTTTAAACGTGTGTAATTTAAAGTTACTTTTTCCCATAAAACACAATAAAATATTTAATCGAATTTAACTAGATACGGTATTAAAATACACACCAACCCAGAAAAATGGTAAAACATTTTTATTACTTTTTCATAATTATTTTGAAAATTACAATAGTCTTATTAGGGGAAAGAAGGGTAATGGTGCGCACCTAAGGAAAAAAAATTGTTGTTGAGTCCCCCGCTAGGCTGCAGCACATACTGGAGCTTTTTAACTTATTTCATTCATAAGAAACTACGATGCGCACCTTTACCCGGCGCACGATTACCCTACTCTCCCTGAAAAATGGATACCTATAAAGAATAGTTCATTTCTATCCATCTATAGGACATCCGATCCTAACCGACCTCATTATAAGTAATATGGTGTATGTTTTGACTGAACAAAATACCTCCCGTCGCAGCAGACCTGCGTACTCAGCGAATTTCCAAATTAGTAATATTAATTTTGACCAGCTAAACTTGTAAACAAAATTTCATCACGGGCTCATAAATAGGGAAATAAATGTCTATTCTCCTTAAGATAAATATAGGGAAAGAGTATGCAGGTATGCTGCCATGGGGGACACTAAAAGTAGGTTTTTAGCATAGAAAAAATTTATTTCGACCATATAAAGACATATAGTAAGTTTCATTAATATCTGTTCATAAATAAAAGAGTTTGCCTATTGTCCATATGATTAACATGGGAAAAGATTATGCAGGTTTGCTGCCATGATAAGTACAAAAACCAAGATTTTTTACCTTAAATGGATGAATCTCAACCAAATGAAGCTAAATACCAAATTTCATCCAAAAATATTGGTTAATAAGTGAAATATTAACACATCCTTATTCTCCATAAGATTAACATTGGAGCCCTAAAAGACAATGTACTGTCTTTAGACTTTGTAATATCTCGGTAACCAATGGAGATAGAGCAAAGCTTCAAAATACTAAATTGTGTGTTTTTTTGAGCTAAATCCAATGGTCAAAATAAAAATTTAAAATATTTAAAATTTACATATGAAAAATGCAAAAAATCCATTTTTGGGGTACAAAACCCCCCAAAACTACCCCTTCCGGTAGGTCGATATGTCTGGTTTTCGAACTCATCCGAATAAACGTAAGATTACACATCTCTACCAAATTTGGTGTCGATTGGACCATTTTTACGAGAGTTATCGTGTCTAGGGACACATACATATATACATATATATATATATATATAAAATTTTTAATGACTATTATTTTTGGTCTCTGGGCACCTAAAAACGAAAAAGTAACATGATCCCGGGCTTAGGTTTTACCATGAGACCTACGGTAATAGCTTATTCCCTATGGGAAATTCGCTAAAATAAGCGAACCTACAACCATATTGATAATTTATCGGTCAGCCCATCAACAGAGCCTAACAAATGATGTAGCTTTTTAAAAACCCTGACCACTGCAAACCAGATGAATCGTGTTTTAAAAAGTTTCATTTGAGCTTATATCATTGATAAGTGCAATGAATTCCCACATTTGTGGAAGAATTGGAGAACGTCAGTTGTGGAGCCCAGCCAGTGGTGGTGTCGGTGTCGGTATGTATGTAGTGTGGTTGAGGTGGCCTTGATCGCGCAGTTATGCGGGCCGCGCAGCACCACAGCACACAGCAGTGGCCCTAGCCTAATCTGTCCCGTGTGTTGCGCACGCGCTTTCCCGCGCTTCCGGCGCGTGTCGCTTGCGATGCCGTCTTGCGCATGCGTCTCGCCTCGCCGCCCCGCGAGCCGACGACGCTGACCGCAACCTTTACCTACACTACGAGCCATAGATGTTCCCTTTAATCGAAAATAATTCCAAATTCGCATTTTGGATAAACAACTTAATTTTGTCATTTATTTCGTTGTCGCTTAATTTTTTATGTTGAAAAGGTTGGAAATTTTTGCGTGAGTCTGTCCACTATAATTCACCGTTCTTGATATTTTATATTTTTAATGCCACACAATTCTTTGAAATAGCTCCATTCGCATTTTATTATCTTTAGTGTCTCTTTTAATTCACCTGAGAATCAACTTTTCAAAACAAAGGAATTATTGAGGGATTCATCATTTAGGCTAACAACTTTAAGTCACGGTTACAAGTCTGGATCAGTAAGCAATATTAGCTGTCGTTTTCCGAATATTTTTGTCTAAAATTCATCTTACAATCCTAATCATTCATCCTAATCATACGTTTGGCTTTAATATTAAACGTCAAATTGTGGTGAAATGCCCGCTGTTAAACTGACTTAGTCCTTGTGGATATTGTTCTGAAATATTAGATTTCAAATCGGTTTATCATCACTGAAATATGGAAATTAAAAAAAAATCTGTAGACCATCATTGTACTTTAATTTTGTTCTGAACTGAGCAAGACAACGTTTTGTTTGTATAAACTAAAGATCTTCTTATCTACATACCAATTTCCAAGGTCTTGACCAAACCTGGAACTTCCCCTTAGCCGACATGGCCAATTTACTGCGAACAATAGTTATCGTTTTCCGTTTATCCCAAAAGTGTGGGAGCAAAAACGGAACCCTTGTAAACCGGCGTCTGTTTTAAATGGAACCGGCGACGGCGGCGTCAGGGATCCACCCAGTTTCTAGCTTGAATGCGGTCACTGATGTAGGCCTAGTGTCAAAAAATCTAGTCTGTTAAAATGAACTCTTAGTCTACCTACGACTTTTTATGAAGTTGGAAAATATTCATTAGAAACCTAATTAAAGGTTATTAATGTAGTATAATTTTGTTAAATTTGCACCTTTTGTTTACATTTGTGCACCTGCATGCATTCGAGTATACGAGTTCATTTACAATGGTAAATTGGTCTATTAAGTTGAGGAAAATATAAATTATGCATCAATTTATGGACGGTATAGCTTTTCTTGCGATGGAATTACTTGGTATTGATAGTCTATTTATAACACGCTTTATGTTAGAATTGGCTACAATAGTCAACAGTATAGTTTGTTGGATCGTAGCACGAAATTGTCTTTAACCACTCATAATAGTTAGGGAACTCAATCAATGTTAAAATCTCGTAATAAACGCAAAGGAAGTTGGATTTCACTTGATTAATAACAATTTCGTTTCCTCTTTAGACCAAGGCCAACTTTCGGTTTACGTCGTGCGGTAGCGTGTATTTCGAAAGAAACATTTTTTTGTAATTCCTTATGTTATGCGCGGTATTCGAGGTAATAAGGCTGATTAATTTCTTACGTTTTATACAGAAAAGAGGATTAACTATTTGAATTCTATATATCTAATAATTTAAAGCTTGTTGTTCCTGGAGTTTGGAATTTTTATTTCGTTTTGGATGTCATCGTTTCATGTCTTGAGGCACTATCAAGGACCATGAAGTTACGGCACTAAGCTAAACGTATGCGTTTGCTTTAAAACCTGTATCTAAAGGCTTCCTATATTTCTGGGAATTATTTACCCTCAAGGTACTTTCAGTTGTTGAAAAATGTATAGGCCTAGCTAAACCTCTAATCCTTATCCAGGGTTCAGTTATTTTTCTGAACTCATTCACTCGCGAGATTCCAATGATCAATTAGTTGTACAATGCTAAATTACCAATTCCGCCATGTATTCCGAAATTTCAAAACGCACGTTCAGGTCCAGGTGTATTCAAATGAGAAGCGGTTGACTTCAACGGTTGGAGTCATGGGGGCGGAAAAGTTGTGTAGAATATGCGGGCGAGGGCGCACGCGCACGGCACGCGTCCACAACACGCGCGCGCGGCCGTCAACACGGCACTAGAGTGGTAGGACATGTTGCCCAAGCCGATGGCTACTTAGTGTCATGGTTGAAGATGAAGTAAATAGATTGCTCTTAAACTCGTCCGTCTGAGGAGTACACCTTACTTCCGTCTTGACAATATGGCCGCCTTGTCTTGAACCGATTCTTTGAAATGTTCAAATATCCTCGTTGTAGCGCGCCAGACTCCCAAAACTTTACTAAGCACATTTCCGATGAAATTTGGGATTTTTATTTAATTTTTTTTTATAAAGACCTTGAGGATGTTTGCTGCCAAGGGACTGAAAGAGAATTTTAGTTGGTTCTTCCCTTGTGAATATACAAACCGTATCAAGGTGTATAATCATTGTTGATGATTTTGTTTATTCAACTAAAAATGACATAGGCACCTATTTATTACTACTGTATTTATAGTTATTTCTCAGCCTCATTAAAAGATAAGTTAAAATTTGTGGATTTTTAAGTTAAGGGTATAAACCCATGCTAACTATTTTTGCTTCTGGGTACCTCTTAACGAGGAAGTAACACAATCTTGGGCTTAGGTCTTGCCCTAAATACTACCGTAATAGCTTCTTCTCTTTATCAGGAATTCCCTAAAAATGTTCTTGTGCTCTAAGATTTGTATAATTCATGTGCTAGTTTGTTGTTTACGAAACTCATAAAATATAAATCACGAAGTTTACTACAGCATTTTTAAAGATCTTTCAACTCTCAACAATTCAAACTGATGTCCTTATTCGACGATGGCTGCAATGTATGTCGACGACATAGTTGTGCGCATGGGTTGACGTCTAGAGGCGCCGTGCCAATGGATCGCCAGTCCCTCCCTCGACCTTGGCAATCAAGTGTAAACAGATCGCGAGCGCAGACTACGCAGTTCGACACGCAAAAAATATGTTTGTGATTAATTTCATTTTGATTCGCGTGCCGTTAATGTCAAGGACAATCATACGAAATATATTAATATAATATACTGTAAAAAGTTGTTTAGTAAAGTTGCAATGTTTTATCTGAGTTTTGATCGGTATATTTTTTTCGTTTTATGCGTTTAAACTTGAAGAACTTTAAATTAATACTTGAGCATTCAAGTTTTCTAAAACTTATCACAGGTCTGATTTAAATCAAGGTGCTCGGTTTGCGTCCCCTTCTATAAATGTTTATATTTTACTGGTAAAGACATTGTTATAGAAAGGTTTTTAAATTTGACAACTGTGCCTTAAATCAAAATAATCGAACCTTAAAATAATCGAAAATCTTGTTTTTCTATGACTAATTTACTGGTCCCGTTCAATATAAACCTGATTTAGTATTCTAACAAGTCAATATTCCTGATTCTTATTGAAAATCACGTGCGGAACATTTCCACGCGAGTTTGCTAGATTTGGGTAACATTCGCCGCCGAATACACGTGCGTTCCCCTCGACGTAGGGTTTTGCAACGGACGCCGCGTTGCGCCAGCGCATCAGTAGGAGCTTCAGCCGGAAGTTCTGGTGCAGTTTTCACTCACAATTTTAGTACGGTGCAGTTAACACGAGAGCGCAGCGCTGGCGGTGCACATGTAGACGACATAAACACGCTCGTCACACACGCGAGATACACGGAGAAAGTGGCACCGAGACCGAGCTTGGACACTTTATTGGCCATGGGTGGACCTTGGAGATGTCGCGCTGGTTTCAGTTACAGTATTTCTCTTCGTTGTTTTAAGTTTTCTTTGAAAGATCGTAACCAAAGTTATGCAAATTATTTAGTCCGGGAGTCATTGTAAAATAGTACTATCCTACCTCCTGATTTCGTTCCCTCCACTTCGTCATCGTAATTGAACCACTCTCATAATTAATATTTTTTGTTTTAATTTCTGATTAAAACCGTTATAAAAGTTCAGATTGTATTCCAATAATTAATGATTCTAATCAATAAGTCTTCCGAACCGAGTCCAGTAAACCTCTTTCGGAAGTTAAATTCGGTCAGAGTAGGCCTACACTTAAAAAGTTGCTTTCGTTACTTTATAAGATAATTACTTGGCCCACTACAACGTGTGCACTTAAAAGTCGACTCTTTATCGCCTATATCCCGTCTCACGCAACCACAATAAACGAACCTCTCAACACTGCTAGACCCGGATCTTTACCACCATGTTGCTTTTTGGGTTGTTATTCTTACATTTGGTCTATTCCTTACATTGTTTTTGTGAGATTACGATCAGTCAGTTAAGGACGTTTATTTTTTATTGTTATTGTTATTGTTTTGCTTTGCATGTTGTAAGGCTCGATTACCTACTAGTTCTTTTAAGGCATTACTAGTTCTTTTAAAGGCATTTACTAGTTCTAAATATTAACAGTTTTTTTACTAGATGCATTCTTTGATTTTTAAGTTGATTATTATTCTAACAGTAGAATGTCGGCAGACACAGCTCGCTCAGTCCTCTGCTTGTATCATCCCCTCCCTGGTCGCCAGTACGGCACGCACGTGTGTACATTTGAGTGTGTTGTTGTTGTTGTTGTTGTTGTTGTTGTTGTTGTTGTTGGTATGACGTGACCGCCGCCGCCGTGTAGGATGCACAAGGGTTACGAGGCTGCCGATTACCCGCGGCCGAGGCTGTGGGTAAACCGCCAATTAACGTGGAGGAGGCAGCGGTAGTGTCCCGGCCTTGCGGCGCGGCGGCGGCGGTGTGGCGAAATTCTTCACTAGCCCCTCCACCCCCACCCCTCGTTGATATCACCGGGCCGTGAAAGAACCAGTGCCTACGGTGATTATTTCAAGTCAATCCTAAAACCTGTACAACAATTAATTCCTACTGTGGTAAAATAAATTTGTCAAGTCTACGGATATCAATGTCATGAAAGTTGAATATTTTTTGTATTCATTAATAATATCCAAGGAGAAAGCACTAAATACTAACAGTTCTTAGCATTTCGTATCTGTACTACATCGAAGCTTGTCAGACAGAATTGTAAAGTCCGAGTATTAGTAGGCCGAATGTAGTATGATGTAATTAGTTTTATTGGAAGGAGATGCGGTTTTACGAGATATACTTGTCATGTCCAATATAGTATGGGAGATCGTCATGTTTATGAAAGTATTTTTTATAAGTATTTTTAAGTCTCATTTAAGATGGTCTTGTAACATATCGAAATGTATTTTTCATATTTCTAATCTGATGATAACACGCAAGTCGTGTACCTATTCGTTTTTGTAAGAAAAATGCTAAATTCTTAACGAATACCTCCTAACCTAGTAGATCTTATAACTTTTGTGCTAGCAAAATCTAATATTGTAGAAGATGTACCAGAAATGTTTTACAGATCTATTTCTATGAGACACTGAACAGTGACCGCTTAGCTTGATGACGGATGGGTCTCTTGAATGAGTCTCTGTGTCCGAGCGATTGCGCGTGTCTGTTATCAACCGACAGTCTCTCGGCTATCGATATAAACAATCGAAATACATGTTGCGATCTCGATATATCGAACGATTCGATTAATATCGCTGCTGACATCTTATTCTACATTTTTTGTTGGGGAATTAATATGATAAAAATATAATTTTCTCGAGAGTATTTGGGGCGTCATTTTAATGTATTATCAATACAGATACCGATAGTGTTAGTTCAATAACCGAACACCCGCAGCGCCGTGGTCAGTGGCGGTAGGTACAGTATCAGCTCAGTCCAACTAACTGTCCGCTCGCCGCGCCGCCGGCCAGTGAGCCAGTGCTGTCAGCTGTCAGTGCGCCGCTAGTTTGGGACGGCAGCGGCAGTAGATGCGCGTGGTGTGTTGTGACCTCAGGTTGAGGAGTGCGCTGTATGGTGTTTTATTAGATAAGGAAAGTGTTTAAATTTCGGAATTCTGTGGTGATTACGGTAAAAAATCGGTTTAAAAATAAAAACTGGGACTGCTGGTATTTTCATCATTGATTTTTTTACCAAATTTAATTTGATCCTATACATTAGGAAATAAATATCGGTGTACATACTGTCTTTTATTATTTACTTGGCTCTTACCACAATAGTAATATTATTTCTTTTACACATTTTTCAAATAAAAACACCAGTTTTCAAAATATAATTTTTATTTAACTTAAAAAATTAATGTTTGTTAGTTGAAAAAGGTTCAGCAATTAAGAGTTTAAAGCTTGCTAAAATGTATTTAAAATCCTACTGAAAGAAAAGTTGTTTCTTTTAGATCAATTAATTCTAAATTACAAAAGAGATAAATAATAATAATATCAGACCTGCAATTCAGTATAACTAATGTTTGTAATGTAGTTTTTGCTATATATCTTGATATTAAAAAAAATTCTATTAATGCCTGGCTATACTTAAACAGTTTGTTCATTTGTTACTCTTAAAATGAAGGTTTTATTTGTAAACCTGAAACTATACTAGATTATACAATTAATTAAATAAAGGTTTAATATTTCTTTATCATTAATTCTTTCTTACAATTTTTTTCCTGTTCTGGTGACAAGGGAGTTTAAATTTCTTTGTGTTTTGTCAAACAAGTACGGTAAGTAGGCCTATTAATAAAGTAAAACGGACAACTAAACTACGATTTCACACTGTAAAGCCAATATCCCTTTAAATATTTTTTATATCGGTCGGTAGTCTATTAAATAATATTATGAATGTGTTACTGTGATTTAATATTTCATTTTTCTCTTCATAAAAATATTAATGTATAATATACAATACTTTTTATCAACATTTCCACCTCCCTTAACATTTTGTTCCTAAGCTACAAATAGTAAATTTTAAATAAAATTAAACATCCACGTTGAAAAGACATACTAATTCACTTGATTTTCCCATATCCTCAGTAAATCTTTAGTTTGTTTATTTCAATTAAAGAATTAATTTATTTTGGGAAGAATTTATTTTTATGAAATCATTTAACTGTCAGGAAATTCATGGTGTTTTTTAATCTGGACATTTGAAAAAACTTAAATTCCCTAGTCCATCGAGAGGGGATACTAAACTCAAATTTGGTGAACTTTTTCGGTGCTGAAAAACAGTTTCATAACCTCTGACAAGTGCTTGGGTATTATTCATTTAACTTCTAAAAAAATCTTCAAAATTAATTTTCAATCCAAAACAGCTAGAGGATGATATTTTGGATTTCAAATCGAACCATCGGTATTTGAAAAAAAAAACAATCGAGACAAGCGATATTTCCCGTTTCCTTAGTTTTTCCCATTTAAGTCTGCAGAATCGACATCGGCAGGGAGCCCAATATATCATATATTAGCACTTATTGTGAATAAGCCATGATCCGATATATTTTACCATGGCACTAAAATGTTTAAAACTCTTCAAAGATAAAAAATATTTGTTTTATTTATTTCATTTTAACTTAGTAAATAAGCCTGACAAGGTGATATGTTGGTCTTTTTTGTCGACCCCACCCTCCCCACCAGAGTTGAGCAGTGTCCCTCCGCCTACCGTGACGACAGAAGAGCGGAAGTGTGACGTAACAACAAGCAGAGTATGACCCGACTTGCTCAGATATTATCTCATGCACTCATCTTACACTTTCCCCACACCTACAACATCTGAATTATGATCTTTTAATATTAATGTGTTTGTTATATCTTTATATCTAAGTTTGAGAAATTTTCACTTTCTCTTGTTATAGATTCTTGATTTCACATTATTAATAGAAAGTTTTATTTGAACGGATCCATTGATTTAAATCAGTTTAATTATTATTTTTTTGCAATTGGGGATTGTTTTAACCTTTATTGTTTTTGTCCTTGTGTAATGAAGGTACATCACTTATAGAAGTGTATGAAAATATTTCCTTAGCTCTCTCAAATGGTAAAAATACAATTTGTCTAAAATTCTCTTTTACTGGGCTTACGATACTGAGAAAACCGAGATTCCACCTTTGAATCAGTCCAGGTCACAATATCCATCAAAATATATGATGTCCACCAAATTAGACCTTCATACTAAATTCCAGCACAATCAGAGGCAAAATTTGTCTTTTTTACAGAGAGTTTTAAATGAATAAAAGAAAAAGAAACTGTTTAAAATATCTTAACTAAAATTTTTATCTTTTTCCAGCTTGTAGATGTAAAGCTATTTTTTACAATTTATTATTAGATTTATTATAAAAACAACAATTAGCTGAGTATACGATAACTGTTTTCTTTATTCTGCAACTAAAGAAAGATTGAAAGATCAAGAGACAAAGAGGTCGCAACACAGACTGAAGACTTAAAAGTGCATTGCATAAATTGTTACGTTGAGTTGATACACATAGTGACATTTTCATCCTTAAACAATTATAATAACAATTTGAGATACATTTTAGACCACTTTGAAATAAGTGTGCATTTTTTAATTGTGTAGTAAAATTGAGCCAAAATACGTATGGAAAATGACAGAACTTTCTTCTGAAATTTTTTTGTTGTATGGCATCATCTGATCTTTATCGCCTTATTAAAATTTTGTCTTTTACTTAAGATTTTCTGGAAGGTACTCCCATTTTTTTTTTTTCATGTTCTCCATTGGACGTTCCAAGAAGCTTTTCTGAGAAAAAGGATGAAAAGCTCACAGTATTCCAGAAAAAAATTCTTTCCCTCCTTATAAATAAAACGACCTAAAATAAAAATACTACTATTAGCCAGTACCTAAATTTTAGAGTTCTGGTAAATCATAATTTTGAAATAAAATTGTAGGTAATATAGAAATTGAAATATTTTAAATTTAAGTCAAAACTGAGTCTTGTGCTTAGTAGTTTGTAAGATAAAAACCAGAGTGATCAAGCGGCATAATGCCATAATAGGAACTATCAGTGGCAGTGATAGAGGATGACCTAATTCAGAAATGGCATTGGCTACTTTTATGAATTAATGACTAGAACTGGCTTTGAATTCCTCGGTATAAACACATTCTTTGTATACTCACCAATCTGTTAATTTTATGTTGACATTGACATGAACATTAAAAAGTGCTGTGTATAATATATCTCTAAAACATGTGTGAATTATCGCATACATATTCAGATTCCTGTTTAAAACCCGAAGAAGTTAAATAATAATGAATAAATTTCTATCATTTTGAAATAAATCTCAAATAACAGAACTATCTTTTTTAATGCATTTTTTTACTACGTATCAAAGTTGTTTTATAATCTTTTTCGTGATTCAGAAAAACCAGACTTCACTTTTACTGTCTATGTTTTTAAATTATCTCCTAATGTTAAATAGGTCGTGTCACAAAACTCCCATCATAATTGCAGATCTTTTCTGTCATTGAAAACTCAATTTTACTAATTGAAAATTTTTTGTAATACAATATATTTAGTTATAAAGTAAATTTCAGTGTGTCTTTGTAAACACAACGTAGAAATGAGTTAGCTTAACAGGGCATCCTTAAGCAACTTCACGTCTTAGTTATGTTTTAGAAAAGGATTTTGCCCGTATTATAATAGTTGGTAATAAGGTTTGTTACATTTATATTATGTTAAACTAGGAATCCGGTTTTTTTTTTTTTTTATTAGCTGCTTAAAAACTTTTAGATTTTGTCTTTAGCTGAAGATTTAAATCAACCCAAATTTCCTGAACCACAGTGTGCCCCTTACTCAGTCATAGATCACTACAGTGATTCCTTATGAATGAAAACAGTTTATCGAAAATGTTGGACTGTTATGAAAGTAAATTGCCAAAACAGATACACCGAACTTTGTCGAAATGGACTATCAAGTGAGAATCCCATTGTGACCTCACACTCTGAAAAAACGAACTATTGATGATAATTAAATTGCATCAAAATCAGTGAACTTGTTGCGAAGCCTGAAAGACAGTCAGTGAGCGTTATCAAGAATGTGGTTGGCGCTGGGCTAGCGTGTGGTGTTAGTGGCGCTACTGTCATGTTGTCGGGTGCTGTCAGCGAGTGTGATCTGACCAGGGAGGTCCACTCCACCCACCGGCCGCCTCGCAACTACTCTTCCTGCCTTCCCATATTTTTCCACTACCGCCGACCGAGACTGAGGCGATGGGGCAGTTACGGATCTTGGGTGTGTTTCTACTCCTGATGTTTAATGAGGTTTATTACATTTAAGTGCATTTTACAAGTGAGGTTTATAATGAAGTTAAGTGTATAAGTGTATAAGGATGTATTAAACAGTTTTCTTCTTTTACTATGTAAGATAAAATAATAATTGTTTTACTACTTACTCAGAAAAATTTTTCTTTTATTCTGTATACTAGTGATTCTCTTGTGTTGTATCACTGTGATACTCTTGTGTTACGGTATATTACTAACAGTAGAGACAAATTCTGAATTAAGAACTCAATTTATTTTATTGAAAATGTAGAATAAAATACAGTAAATTGTAAGTATCATTAACTCTTTCTGGTTGTAACAGATTGCTCTTGACTATTTTGTAAACTTCCGTGGTGCATGAAGTAGGCTACATCTGCTTCTCTGAAATTTTCACTAACATAATTGGTCACTTGTTTGTCAATGTTTGTCAATTTTCCTGAGTTTAAGAAAACAGTTGTTTGCCTTTAGTATTTTACCAAAATATAAGAAAAAATCATTCACGGTCAAAAACAACAATTTAATTTTTGTTAACTGCAAGAATCTAACTTTCTGGACTAATTGGTTACACTAAAATCTCTTTAAGAAACTTGAAAAAACTACGATATGGTTTTAGTGAGAATTACTTAATCTGAAATGTTTGCAGAAGGAAGCTTTTATTGACGCATATGTTGTTGTTGTAGACGCCGGCGGGGGCGGAGGCGGAGCAGGTGGACGTGAGGTGTGCTGCGGTGGGGCCGGCGGACAACTACACCAAACGCAAGCATGTGCTGCGGGTCAACACGCTGAGCGGCTCGGAGCTGCTGCTGCAGGCGGCGGACGCGGCGCAGATGGCACGATGGATCGTGTCGTTGGAGGAGCAGGCCAACAACAACAACACCCAGGTGAGCAACAACTTTGACTGTGGCTATCATTTGAGACAAACTAGCCTAATCAATGGCACTCAGATTGTACTCCACATATGTTATTAATCATTAGTAAATAAATAGGAGATATTAATAGTATTTACACTTGTCTTAAGTTCGTCTTGAGAATACTACTACAAGCAGTAGTGTCCCTCCTTTAATCAAGTCAAAACCTAACATACTTATTCTATAACACAACAACGAAAAACTTATATTAATCGGTTGTTAACCTATCTATTTTGACAGAGCTTATTCGCCACATCAAAGTGCTACAGAATAATTTTCAGTTCTTTATTGTGTGCCAGTTTCAGTCATTTCCCACCAGATGGGAGTACATACAGAGACATTTTTAGTTCCTTCATTGATCCGCATTGTCTGTTTTGCTATTTCGGTTTTATAGGTTGTCTGACAACTTGTAAAAATAACAAATAATAAGTAAATATCAAATGTGTAGTTTTGAGGTTAGGTTTGATTCTGAGTGAGCATTGATTGCATCAGGCACTACTGGTAAACCAGTAGGATAATTGTTATGATGCTCTTAATCTTAATTCACATAATACAACCCAAGTTGTTAAATAATAAATTGTAACATAAGTAAATTTATTAAAAAATACCATTTGAGTGAACCAATGTTTTTTTCTTTCCTTCAGAACACCAGTGTACCTAGCCTATCACCAGCGTCCGCACAAAAGGGTCTCCGCAAGTTGACATCTCTGAGGAATCGCTCCCCCACCGGTCAGTCCCCTGTCAACAAGACGAGGAAACCCAGTCAACAAGGTTAGTTCATTTTCACTCTTCACTCAAAACTTTTGTCTTTTCCTGTTCCCTACCTGGACAGCATAGCCTCTTGAAACAGCCTTATTAATAGCAAGTTTCATTATTTTCTGTTACATAATAAAACTGAAATCTATTTTATTTACATTACGTCAGTTTGAAAACATTAATTTTTTGTTCATCCAACAATTGCTTCTCTATTATTTTTCAAGAACTGAAAACTTTTGTTGGGGTTACTTGTCAGAAATAATAGTTTTCTAATGGGACTGTTCATTATTCATCTATGATTAATTTTTAATATATAAATTATTTTATGTTATTGTTTTTTTAATAAGATGGTCTGTATGTGTTATAGTGGAGCCGATTTCGTCGCCCAAGAGCAAGACGTGGAAGGGGCGAGTGGCCAAGCAGCTGAGGCGGATCCAGCACAGTGGGTCGCCCACCACGCCCCACCCGCCTTCGCCCACTGTGCCCGTGTACCCTGAGGGCGCCACCATTGGGATACCGCTCGAGGACTGTCCGCCTGTGAGTGATCAAGCAGAAGAAGCTTAACCATTTAAAATATCTAAACTTCTAATGGCTAAAGATTAATATAATAATGGTATATCTTTTGTAAAACAAGATAGACGCTATTTCAAGCTATATAATGTGTTGATAACAATTTTAGAGAAACCTTTTGAAATAATTCTAAAGCCTACAAGTTTCAAGAAAAGAGAAATATTTATGCTTTATTATATCAGCAACTAACTATTTTTGCTTTGATTATACCTCGGACCAAGTATAACTGGACCAAGCACTGCTAAACAGAACTAAAAAGACGTGTGTGTATGGAGCGTGTTGAGTGGCAGAAGTGTCCGTTGTCATGGGACCCGAGCAATAACAATCCTACAAGATTTAAGTTTGAGCGCTGATTCTTGAAAACACGTGGTTCAAGCAACATGCACAATACCACACTATGAATTATTCTACTATATGATAATAGTTATACTCTAAAAACATAATATATCCTATAAATCAACATAAATTTTGACAAAGTTACATCTACCTCACCCTAAATAAATTTTATTTTACAGGCTACTTTATTTGTTGAACTTTAAAAAGGTCAAGGAAAAAATTATTTTAACATTTGTTGAATATCAATGGAATTGTTTTATATTCATTTCATATTTCATATTAACTGCATGATTTAAGTGTTGACTTAAGTAATGAAGGAAACTCGTGAAAGTCATTAAACATATGTTTATTTATTGTTAGAAATTTAGATTCTATTCTAATATAAATGGCTGTAAGAAAACGAAAAGGTGTACTACTAATTTTGTAAACAAGAAATTGTTGGTTGTACACAATGGCTTGGCGATTATGGTCTTTAAACATCTATTTGTGGATGAACCTCATGGGAAGACAATGACTTTTTTATCTGCCTTCTAAGAGAGCTACTGTTTCAGAAAATCTCTGTAAACTAGACTAAACAAAACTCAATACCAAATTAATGTAATAAATCTAGTAAGATAAACAGAGATCACAATTAAACAGCATTCAATTGTATAACTTTATTATTCTGCTACCCAGATGTACTGTCTCTTTAAAATACCATAATGTTATATTCTGTATAACAGTATTGTACTTCAAAATCTATTTGCAACTGGGATATACAAATTTGTGGATGCACTCTTAAGCAATTTCTACTTTGATGACGGCTGGTCCTAAAAATAAATGTTTGAAATAAAAAATAAAATTTGGAATCTTGGCTACAATATTCCCGCTGACAGTTTGTCTTAAAAAAATGTTTCTCATATACTTGTTCATGTCATTATTAAATTTAAATAAAATTGAGTTTTATTAAACTAGATGAAAAGTAAACTTTTTGCCACCCAATGATTCCAGGACTAGCCATTGAATGCGCAATCCAATTAATACTTGGTTCAAAGATTATACTTGATTATGCTTAAAAACATCCCTCCTCATTCCTCTGTTTCGGACAGTAAATTTTATATAACAGTAAAGTAGGCTATTCCAAATATATTTGGATTTTATTGATATTAAATAAAAATTTTTTAGATAATTATTTTACAACACTGAATATTGTGATTAACGTTTTATATTTTTCTACAATGATTTTACCATCAAATACTTTTTCAGTCTACGATGAACGAGTTTGTACCGCTGATCGTAGAGTTATGCACCAACATTGTAGAAGAGAGAGGATTGGATATCATTGGAATCTATAGGTGAGATTTCTTTTAAAGTAGTAAAATACGCTTACGCTATCCATTCAAACACGGGAAAACATATAAAGTTTATGTTCTAAAAAGCCATGCTAAATGGCTGATTGGCATTTATTATCAAGAAAAAATTCAACAAGGACTATGACAGTTGGCAAAGTGTAGCATGAAAATGCACCATACTGCATCATCCAATATTTTACTAATCTGTACGTAATTAAAGGTTTACTTCCCCTGTAGATCATTTCTAAAAGTTGAATATCGCAATTATTTCACTGAAGGAATGTTAAGTCTTGACTGTCTTCATTTTAGTACACCTATTCTAAATGTAATATCATGCTATCCCTGTTGACTGATTAACAAACAGATACTTTTTACTCGTTGCTGACTCCAGGGTGCCAGGCAACACGGCGGCAGTGTCCTCACTGACAGAGGCCGTCAACCGAGGCCTGGACGCGGCCTTGCTGGACCAGGACCAGCGATGGAGCGACGTCAACGTCATCTCCTCGCTGCTCAAGAGCTTCTTCCGTCGTCTGCCGGACTCCCTCCTCACCACCGAGCTCTACCCTTCGTTCATCCAGGCCGACAAGATCGCTGACCCCCAGCTGCGCATGGCTACCATCCGGAAACTGGTGAGTTACCTAGTTACCTTGCCGTTTTACTAGATGTTTATCAATGTCATTATTCATTATGAAAAATTAAATTATTTTCAGGAACTACATTGTTTTAAGTTTACAAAATTTTTTAGTAGCCTCCAAATAAGGACAAATGACATCTCTGTTCGCGCCCACAGTGTTCGACTGTGCTCTATGTGACTTGCTAATTGCTTTTGGCGTAAACTGTTATTTTTCACAGTCTGACCATGGAATTTAAGGTAATTGAATATAATCATGTTTCTATTTCATCTACATTTTTGCGGTCCGATTGCCACTGATAGCTGATGTAAATCAGTGTGATTTAGTAATCTGAAAAACATTGTCTTCAGTAAAATAAACACCAAATTCAACATTAGCTAAAACAATATTGTGTGGAGTTAGTGTTTTACTGTATAGACCGTCTTAAATTCACCAACTATAAATTTCTTAACCAACTGACTTTCTGTAAAAACAATGGTGCTCGCTTGGAATTTGTCTAAAAATAAAATTATTGAAAATGAAGTGTTTCAAAGTTCTTTAGTTCCTGAGAGTCTTGAACATTTAATAAGATTTATTTGTTACATAGAAACAGTATTAAAATGTTATGTTTTCGATGTATGACAGGTGCAAGAGTTGCCAGACCATCACTACGAGACACTCAAGTACCTCCTGCTGCATTTGCGCAAGGTCGTCGACCACTCGGCGACCAACAAGATGGAGGCCCGCAACCTGGCGATAGTGTTCGGACCGACGCTGGTGCGGGCGGCAGACGACAACATGGTCACCATGGTGACGGACATGAGCCACCAGTGCCGCATAGTGGAGACGCTCATACTGCACGTGAGTGAAACACCACATACTCGACTTTCCAGATAACTCAACTCTTCCAAGTTGATAACTTCTCTCTCAGTTCATTATTAATTTCTGCGCCTTTTAGAAATAAACTAAACATTTCAAGTCATACCAGTTTTCAGAAATAGAAACACAACCTACTCCTATTTCCCACAAAGGGGTTTTTTAAGGAACAGAATCATGCTGAATAACATTCTCATCAGATAACTCAATTTCACTAGTTCATCGCTTTCCTCTTTAGATTCACTCAAGGATAATTCACAATTATTGAGTAATCTATCAATTTCACTTGATCTCTACTCAAACACGGCCGTGTCATTTTCACGGCAAACACAACCTTCAAACTAAACACCTGTAGTTTACTAATATTTTCGGCTCCCAAAACAGGTTAGCCATCCAACAAAAGTGAAAATACAAGCACAAACTATTGCAGTATCATAGAAAAAAATATTGGTCTGACAAGTGCTGCGATCTCTTGGAAAAACGACGAACTACTAGCAGACGGAACTGTTCCGTTCAGGAATGCAGGCGCGGATTATTGGCGTGATGGAAAAGTTCCGATCAAGTATGCCGATGGCTTAATCATATAGAAACAACAGTTACTAGACCCTTAACACACCCTTCAATCAAATATTTATCCAACCTTGTTTTGAAATGCCATCCTAACAGTGTGGGGGGGGGGGGGACTATGAGATTGCAGTATTAAGTGTACGATGTTGCAGGTGGACTGGTGTTTCGGGGATGACTCGGCGTCACCGGAGTTTGAGGGGGAGGGGGGAGTGGAGCCTGACCCCGCCGTCGCCAATCACAACCTTCTGCTCGGCAACATTCACAAGGTTGAGGGTGAGTCAACGATCCAACTCTCTCAATAATAACCATTTAATTTTTTATTTCCCTGTTCCCAGAGCCTCGAGAGATAGTTTTATGAATTTTTACAATCAGAATTAAGTACAAATATTAATTAACAATTAATTGCATTCTACCAAGTAATCTATTTTTATAAATTACTTATAAAAATATTTTTATATATATTTTTAAAGCATTTAAATTGTATTCTTTTATTCATTGGAAGGTTACAGTTGATTAATATTATTTTGCTCTTGTTTATTTTAAAGTTATTCTCTAGGCCTAGTCTTCCCCTCTAAATGCAAAGATTTTCAGCTTGTACCATATGACATAGGTTATGTTATATTATTTGTCCTATTATTTACCTCAGTCTAGTTGGGAATGACTATAAATACTTATATTTTTATACCATAACTCGTACAATCTTAGTTATTAACTGATATCCAATCTTACTTTTCATTTGTATACTTCAGTTTTTTAAATGCATTTTCAGACTTTAGTTTATTTAGTTACGGTATTAACATTTTTATATTTAAAAATCATATACTGCATTTAGTTTGCATGATTCATTACATGGTAAATTTAATAACACAATCTGGAATGCATAATCATTTAGTAGTAATCAATTACTAACCATATATATTTACAAATATAATATTAATGTAGGCTATGTAATCTAGTTACAATAACCATTATTTATTATTTTAAGTCTTTTATTAAAGTAACTTACATAAATGTTTAATTTCAATGTTGCATATCATCAGCGCTGCTTGATATTATTTCTTTTGTGATATTTTATTTGTCATATTTTCAAGTGTAAGGCAATTCATTTTCTTGCTCTTTTTTGTACCAAACATGAGTTTACCATCTTAGGCATGTGACATGTTTTTACAAAACTATTTTTAAATTGTAAGTACAAATTTTGAAATTTAATTTGATATGCTTATAATTTTCACCTAGCATGAATAATCAGAATTCCTACCATTGCAGTTACCTTTATTTTATGTATTTTTCAATCAATTAGAGAAAACAAATTTAAGTCAATATTATTAAATTTTTAAGCATTCTTGAAAGGTAATTGCTTTGAACTAAATTCAAGGTTTCCCCAAAGTATTGTTGAGCGATGATTGTTGCATGATGAAGAACGTACTGTAGATGTGGGCAGTAAGTGTAATGTTGTGTCGTACTACTGTTGTGTCGTGATTCGGTTGGATGTCGCATGCAGGCATGACGAGGGAACTGTCAGCTCGAGACATTGTCTCTTCCATCATTTGTGCAGCAAACCGCAAGATGATGAAGAGCAAAACTCGCAAGTCCCATCATCGGACGCAGTCTCAGGCTGCGGCTTCTGTTCACGAAGATACAGTGGATGATAACAAACAGGTGGGAACCAGTTTATTTACTAAGTAATCAAGTGTTGTGATAGCAACCATAACCAGAATCTTGGCTACTCTAAAATAGAAAGTGCCATCCAAAATATCATATTTCTCTGACAATTTTTTACAAACTTTAACGGAATGTGTGTGATCTCCAATGACTTCTCTTTGAAGGATTGTTGAATTAACTAACTTATTAATTTTTGCCAAATTGTCAACCATAATATTTTTATTTTGTTCTCTATCACCGTCCATGATCCGCTTGATCTTTGTATTCACACCTGATGGTTACGCACAGGTTGAGAAGAGCAAGAGCGGTGGCCAAAGCCAGCACCGCAAGGAACGCCTGGCCAGTACGCCTGGTGACGACAGTGCACCTGGCGAGGCATGCGGGGGCAGTGGTACGACAACAACCAGCACAGGCCCCCAGGGTGCACCTGCGGCCGCCCGGCCCACCAGCCAACCCGACAACGGTGAGGGTCACAGCTTATACCATTCAACCGTTTTATCCTAGAAACCCAAAGCTTAAGTCTTTGGAAAAATGTTGTAAATAAATTATGAAACACTTACAAAACAGTACTTATTCAGGTGCTTAAACTATACTAAACTATTCCAGAATTTCTCAATTCCAATTCCGGCTTAGATTCTAAAATTTGGATCTCGATTCTTGATCCTACATTGGATACCGATTCTAATGATAGCTTAATATATTCTGAGGGGGATCACTAGATTTAACATAATTACTGAAGTATATTTGTCATACTATCAAAACAAATAATTATAGGCCTGTGTAAAAACAAAAAAGACAATTGATTGAATTACCAAGTTTCAAAATTATTGACGCTTTGACAACTGCTCAGTTAAATGATGGTGTCTTGACCATTTCCCGTTTGGTTTATGACCGACTTACTGCTTTTCATTGTTGGCCGTAGTTTTGGATATAACATCACGTCGTCACCATCAAAATTTAAAGTATTCTGGATAAATAATTTGATTTTATATTTAAATTGGATAGAGGTGGAAATAAAACACAAATTACATTTAATATTTTCATATGCACATGTTTATGAAAATTACTGTAACAACAATGCAAACTACTCATGACTGTCTCCCAAATAACTTCTCAACATAATGGTTGGGTTCACGTTCATCCACCGCAATCCACCGCAACCGGGATTCGGTGGATATTTTTGTGGTTAGCAAAAAAGGCACAACAATCAAAATCCCGGTGGGTTCATAAGACGCCAGCAAAATGACGTCACTAGGATCCACCGGGATTTATCACGTAACCATTGGGATTTGTCACATGATAATGTAAATCCCGTTTGCGGTGGATGAACGTGAACCCGACCAATGTGTCATCTATCCGCGGAAGTTTTGTGACAATGAAGGTCTGAGTTAATATGTTGTAATAATAATAATTGGTTTTAAAAGGCTTGCTCTTTCAACACTATAAGAGGGAAATATCACAAAACCATACGATTTTGAACATTATAGCCGAGAATTGGTATTGAATACAAAGTATCGAGTATCGACGATTTCTTGGTACCCCCAGTATCCAGGGTATTCAATTCAATTCAATTTAAAATATCTTTATTCAGTCGTGGAATCGAGAATCGGAACCGGCCCATAACTATTAAATAGAACTCTTGATTCAGAATTTTGGTGATAATTTTGGTAATCTTTGATATAAGGAGAAAGGGATGTCGCAAACTGCCACTACTAACATCCTGTTTACCAGACTACGCAGTCACAACTAAGCGCAACTGAAATGACCAATCAAATATGAAGACTGAAGATACTGGAATGGTGGGGACGAAACCTGTAAATTAGAGTTAAGGAAGTAATAAAACATTCATGCACAGTCTGCCAGACGAAGCGTTGGGATTCTAGCCAGAGTTGAATCATGATTAAAGGAGTTCCAGCTAGCTATATTCTGTATGGGGTTACACTGAGGGAGCAAACAGATCAACTAATTTTGAGTATGTATCGCTCAAAACCACATCTGTCTAGACTCTGCTGGTCCCAATATATTCTAAATACCTTAGCCAGGTAAATACCTTAGCCTTGCACATTACTAAAACTAGGTGATACAACTCAGTTATCTTATCTGTGGCTTCGATGATGGGAGGGCCCAAGTATAATAAACTAGAGATCTCACACTGGTCCAAATTTAACTATAAGTTGATCTGGACCCAATTAATTAACACTTTGAACCCTGGGCGCTGATTTGCCATTTTAAGTGCGTTACTGGCGAATTTTGGGGTTAAAATTCGTAGCTTTCTATACATATTTTTTACCCATATAAATTATATATCAAAATTAAGAGAAAAATATAACCTTTCTAATGATATAACTTTTAATAAAATTACAAAAAAATTTTTTTTGGGTTCCACAGTAAATTTACCAAAAAAAAAATTGAAGAAAATAAAAATTGCGACGGTGCGTACACTTATATTTAGAACATACTTTAATATTTACTGTGAATCTAAAAGCTAATTCACAGTCTAAACACTTATAATAACAGTAAAACTACACTTTATTTGACACGAAAATGATCGTAAACAAAGTCAGCCATTACTGCAGACAACAATACTGCGTCGTCAGCTGGCGACGCAAAACATCGGCTGCAGGCATTTGGATTTATTTTTCTGCTACAAAACAGATGGCTTTTTGTGAGACTTGAGGATACTATAATCAATGCCAGATGATCAAGGAAGCGTTCCGTAGCAACGAATAGCGCATATAAGCCGAATACGGGTTGCTATGGAATTTTATTTCGAGGCCCGACCTATACTCGGGCTTCGTTCGCGGTGACATACGCTATGCCCCGAGCTATACTCGAGCTCAGGGTTCAAAGTGTTAAAAAAATATTTTTATAACTTGAACATTGGTTCTTCTTGTTTTACTAGCATTTACCTTAGCCTTGCACATTACTAAAACTAGGTGATACAACTCAGTTATCTTATCTGTGGCTTCGATGATGGGAGTTCCCAAGTATAATAAACTAGAGATCTCACACTGGTCCAAATTTAACTATAAATTGATCTGGACCCAATTAATTAAAAAAATATTTTTATAACTTGAACATTGGTTCTTCTTGTTTTACTAGCATTTGTTATTACAACAGCTGTCAAAATATAATTATTCATTCAATTAGCGTTCTTCTATGCGATCCAATGTAAATTATAACGGGGCTCATCTTATCTGTAAATTATAAGGTTTTGCTCAACCTCAAACTAAAACATAACAGTATGTGTGGATTTCTCACATAATTTAATTTACCCAAGTTGAGAAAAAAACAAAGACAAGTTTTGTGCTTTCTTATAAATATATAGATAAAAAGATTTGGTAAGATTGAATGAGGCTACGATAGTCGCACCCAGGTCAACCATCATTTTGCTTCTTTTTGTATATGTTTGCTGGGTTTCCGTTATCATGGCTATGTAAACTGTAAGACAACCATATTTTTCGTGCCAAAAAAATTTGAAAAGCATAACAGAAAGAGTGTTGACATGTAACATACAACAAGGGTCAATGGACTTAAACTTAAACTACAATCCTCTAGTTTGAGCGTTAACTACAGTCTAAAGGTTTGATCGTTACATCAATGTTCTTTTACACTTTTATCATATTTGTTAGTTGTTTAGTTTCTAATGTTGTGTTGTCTGATTAGTGGCTGTGGCGGAAGGGCAAGCAGAGGTGGCGCGGCCGCAGGCAGAATCAGGAACTATCAGGACCTACGCAGGACTCTCGGCCACCACACAAGAGAGGATACGAAGGTAATAATTTTATTTTTTAAATTCATATTTCTTAACTATCATGACTGGGATTCAAACTTGCTGCTCAACTATTCAAAAGGGGGAGTAAGAGGTTATGATCAGGCTTGTACTTCAGAGTTTTTGGTATATCTGAACTTATTCTGCTTTCCCACGACAATTTTTCCAAACTAGGTTTTCCAAAATGGAGTGGGTGGGGCTCACCCCCCTCCCCCCTCAAATACGCATGTGTTCATTTGATTCATGAATGCTCATTTAATTTAAAGCTTAACAAGACTTTTTGGAAAATTATCATTTAATTTGCATTGGTTGTTAAAATTGAACATTTTCCTGTGTGTTGGTAATCAATATTTATTTAACTGAGTTTTGTATTTATCTTCCATTTAGGTTTTTAAAACGATTCCATTTTGGTCAACATTAGAAGTATTTATTTATTTATTTTTTATGGTTATGTGGGTCGCAAAAAGTATACAATTTGTTTCTGGGAAAACTTTTGTGCCTAATAATCCATTTAGTTAAGGATATTTAAATCCTAATGATCCAGGTAGCTCGCCGACGATTAGTGGCAAAGCGATCATAACATCATTTTACAATCCGCTGCAGGTTTGAGTTGGAGACGAAAGCCATGCTACACAGAGACGCTGCGAGGTTACGGAGGCTAGAGGCCGAGCGAGAGAGGGACAGCGACAGAGAGCAGAGCAAACGAGAGCTGGAGTCCGATGATCACTCCAACACACCAGGTGCTCGATCATTCAAGCTCAGCACGATCATAGTGCTCTCGATAAACTGCTCTACATAATTTAGATAATTTTAAAATTAGTTTGCTAAACAATAAATGTTGATTTTTCCTGTAATTTTAAATTAGTTTTAAGTCTAGACATATATTTTTAAAATCCATTTTTGAAAAGCTTAAAAGGTTATATATTAACAATATGTTATAAGGTAAGTATATGGTGTCACTCTTGTATTTGATGCATGTAGGTTGGGAATTATTTTTATGAATTAATTTTGTAGTTATAGAATTAACTGTGGTTTTTTAAAGTAATAATTGTGTAAAATGTCAGGTCAACAATTGTATGGTTTTGAGGCATATGTATGGGTGAGTAATATTGAAAATCTATACCTTCTTTTGGTTGTCTTTACGTTGTCTGATGATGTTTAACTATTATGAATGGTAGCTTCATTTACTAATGTAGCTTAACTAAACATCCCTTACATTTTAACAATCTGATGGATAATTTAATGGATTAACGTTTTGTTTATGACTTTGATGTTGCAGCTATCGCAAAGAAGATAGCCGAGTGTAGTCGGAGTGGTGTGAAGCCGTTGGCCATCGTGTCTCCATGCAGCGGTGGCCGGCGGGCGGGGGGTGGTGGTGGGGGTGAGGGCGGGGGCCTGCTGCGGCGGGGCTCCTCCGCGGAGAACATACACCGGGCGGGGCTGGCACCAGAGCACACCGTCAGTGCTGGCACCACGACCAACGCCACCACAGCCGACAGTGGCAACCTCAAGAGGTTCAAGTCCGGCAAGGAGCAGGTTTGTGCACATGGTCATTTTTATCACCAAAGAGTCGTACCGGTACGACTGCCAGCCCAGTGCTAGAACCTGTTTACAAAAAAAAAACACACATTTACATAACAAATGCTTATATTTAGGCGCATATGGGTAAACAACTCAAAACGTGTAGACTGTTTCCTATTTTGATAGTCAATATCATTGCCACCCTGTGGCATTGTTGGTATTTATTTATTTTAGGGATGGATGGGAATGCTTTATTGTTTCGTAACCTGATGGGATTTTTTATTTCCTGATGATAATCTGGGACAGGATTGGATGGGATTGCTCTTCTCGCAGCTAACGGGAACAGCTAACATATTTGTTGCATTAAAACAAATTAATGTTAATTAATCAAGAAAATTTTATAACTGTAAATTCATGTACATATTGTACATACTGTGTGGTTAGAATTAATATTTTTTTTTTTTTTTTGAAAAGATCAAAAATATCTAATTTTGATATTTGCAACATTAAGAGAGATCAGGAAAAAAGTAAATATTCTATTAGCTTAAGAAATTTAAATAAATCACTAAACAATATACACATAATGTAAACAATGTTTGAGTGTGTCAAAAATTTTACACAAGTCTTTTTGAGTGATAGTTTGAACATGTAGTAAGATGAATGAAAATAAAAACCATGTAAAACAAAATTATATAGATTAAAATCATTGTTAAAATTGGAAAGGAAACTAAACTATATTGTATAACTAAGGCCTACCCAAATAAAAAGAAATAGAATTTAGAATAAATAATATTACTCAGGAATGAAGCTGTTCATTAAACCAACGTTATTTATACCCCCAAGAAATGTTTTGGCTTTCTTTGTATTCATTGGTTTTACTGAGACTAGTTCTTCTGATCAAAATTGATCAGTGAAAATATAAACTATTGGGCCTAAATACTTTTGTAGTTATTAATGTATTCATTTAACTATTTTTGCTAAATCATAAAAAAGTTAAATATGGTAGTAAAAAATTAATAAAAAAATTAAATTTAAATATATATAAACTATATGGCTAATAAATGTATTTTTTTATGTTTCATTTAAAAACATACTTAACGGGATTGAAGTTTTCAATTTTAAAATTACATTAAATTGATGTCTCTAACATTATAAAATCGTAATTCTATTAAATATTGACTAACTTAAAAATATTATTAAACTTATCTCATGAACTTATCTTATGTCACACAACTTTTTTTGACATTTTATTTTATTTGTAAGAATTAGATGTTAATATGAGCCATCATTTGGTTTTATACGACAATTGGTTCAGAAAGTAGCAATTGTTAGTGCTAGCAAAAATAACCTTGAATAAATTACTGCCGGAAGTTGTACAACAATCCCTTTGCTACACCAAACTATCTTCAAAACTTGTTAGGTTCATTTGACTCAATCTGATTTATATAGTTTAAGATAGCCTACTATTATTAGTTTTGTATATTTTGGTATTGGCCATGAGTATTGATTTTTTTGTACATTTTTAATGACGATTAAATATTGAATTTCAATAAAATATTAAGTTTTTTGTATAAGTTTATGTTTACAATGTGGTGTGTTTGCCAGGGGGAGACGGGGCTGGCTCGATGCGGCTCGCTAGACTCAGTGCATGACTTGACGCCTTCCGAAAGACCTCCCAGTCACTTGTCAGATGAAGGTAAGACACAAATTCTTAAATAGCCTTACTTGTCCTAATTGACTTGCAATAAAACAACCAAGTGAAATCACAATAGAGTTTGACACACTAATTTTTATTTATGTATGGTCTGTTTTACCATTTGTAGAAATATATCTATACCTGGGGCTTTTGGATTCCCTTACTCTCAGTGTGTTAAATCAAATAGAAAATTTAATATAAAGGATAGAAACATTGCACTGTTACTAAATGGTTCTTTATCAGTGAAACAGTTGACAGTTTGTTTTGGTCAATGCTGAATAATATTTTAATATTATCGTTAATTAGAATACACCCGCAATTCGTGGTGTTTGCATAGGAAAATTTCTGGTTTTTCTTATTAGTATAATTTATTCCAAAGTTTGTTCAACATACTAGTGTAGATTATATTGTATTGTGTTAAATGTAATGTTATGTTATTGTATATTTCAATGGTCTGTGCATAATTTTTAAGTACAATATTTAAGAGCTCAATATTTTTACCTTATATGTGATTTATTTGGCGATTCCAATGAGGTCTACGGCTTTCTAGTACTGATAAAAAAACAGGATTAGTGGGTTAAAGCATAGATGTGGAGACAGTGTGTTGTTCTAACTGCGGGTGTGTTGGATTTGCGTGCAGGCCGAAGAAGGGGCAGAATTTTTGCTCCTGGTTTCCAATTTGACTTCGCAGACTCAAAGCCCCCCTGGCGACTGTAGTCCCTCAGGTAGATGCCCCCACCTCCCCGCGCATCTCCTGGCTTCTTGTAACACTTAGGGCTTCGCTGTACATACATTAGCTGATGCGCTTACAAACAGTTCAAACTATAATCAGTTTCAGTAAACATCTATACCATAAAATTGGTATTGACCATCAAATTTCTGATTACAGTCCATGAATACCCAAATTACAAATCACATCATTCGGACTGTGTAGTTTGACAAAATGAGTAATAAAACTTTAAAAACCATTCGCTTATAACCCCTTCCAAAGTAAAAAACCGAAAAGTAGTTTCAAACTTTTTTTTATTTTTGTGTCAATAAATATTTGCTTCCTCCTCAGAACTGATTGCAATTCCATTGGGGAAAAACTTAGAACCTTCTATTGTTCTACATTTTGATTTCAAATAAATTACTTCCAACAAAAATAAAACAAGTGAAAGTCATCAAATTTTAAGAGTTGTAATTTTTCCATCTGCAAACAAAGAGATTTTTGTGTTAAAATTTCTTTTTAGGCCCTAAATAATTTGTTTTGCTAAAATTACTTTGAATTTTTTTATACAATTTGTTTTCTTTACTGCAGTAAAGGTAGTCATGCGTTTAAATGATATTGAGTTATAAAAATTCAGGTTAATTTGATATTTGGTTCATCATATTATATCAGCCAGGAGATTGCCATTAACGTTTATCCTCCTCCTCGCATGCTGTTTTCTTCTTCTTAACCACCTAACCAGTGTTTTTTTTTCTTAACTTCATCTCATCATCCATTTTCACCTTCACTTACCCAATACATCTCTTCATATTATTTGTTGATGAACTAAAAGTAATTAGAGCTTGGTTTACAAAATGTAACGGTGTGTGAATTTGTTTTATAACAATAACAGTAGTAGTCTGAAATTTATTACGATTTGAAAATAATGTTTTTAGTGTAAAAAGTTATCGATTTGTTTCTGGTATCCCAAGTTCAAAATGAATTTGGTGATGTCAGAGACGTGTGGCATATTTTCTTTTCACTATCATCAGTGTATATTTTGTCTTTTTAATTCATTGTGTGTGTATAAATATAAAGTGTCTTGCCTTTCATGAATTATGTATTTGATGTAACCATCACTTGTCATTTTCAGCTGTTTCTACTCCTGTCACCCATCACTTGAAACATTTTACTACAAACTGTCTGCTTGTTTTTTGTTGTTTCTTGGCATTTGCTAGTACTACTTTTAACTGTTTCATCTTTCCCCTCTTCTGTTTTCACCTCTTTCTACAATCAATGTAGGTCAATTGAAGCTTGTAGATGTCCCAGAATATTGCTTCCAAGGAACATTAAGGTTCTGTCTGTGTGATTTTTCATCAGTGTATTAAGAATAGGGGAAACCCATAATTTCTCAATTAGTGTAAGAGTTTTTTCTCTCTCTACGTTCTAGTGAAAACATACTTAACTGGTTGAATTCGGGTTGAACACAGTAACCCACTCAGCCTTTTTGACCATGCTTAAATTACTTGATTCTCATGTCTTTATTTTATAGAAACCATTCTTGAGTTGAGACTAAAACTGAATATAACTGTGTTTGATAATTGTAGTTGAACTCTTCATAAAAAAAAAAAAAAATGTTAACTCACGTTCTGTTTTTTTTTTTTCTTTCCGTTTTTGTTTTTACAAATTCCTCCATTTCATTTTAAACTCAATTTCTTGGTATACCAAAATGCTAGAGGGAAATTTGCATCATTAGATGTTCCATCTGTAATTTTTAACAATTAAAATAAAAAATAATAAAACTCAACTAGCAATTTTATTGCTTAAAATGGTTGAGAATCCCAATTGAGGAATGTAATATCGACGGTTGTAGTGTATAAAAGCAGTCGCATGGTGACGGAATACCGTCTAATTACGTAAATTCCAAAGTAATATCAAAGACGGAAGAGTTATGGGGAGTCAAGTTTGTGGGGTTTCAACATAGTTCTCCGCAACGTCTGCTACAGTGACAGAAGGAGGGGTGTGGATGATAAGTCAAGATGTTTTTGGAAAGAAAAAGACATAGCTAGCAGCTAATGCCAAAGTGACTACAATCACTGCTTTAAAACCAACCAATTCACTTCAAAATCATTCAAAAAATTGTCAACCAAGTAGTTTTTGCAGCTCTTTTGGATTAAAAAAGATCCTCAAAGGGTTAACAGGTTTTGAATCTTATAATCAGTAAAAGTAAGCTTTTCTTTTGTAGGGAATATTAGTGGTGTGTAGGCCTAAACTAACTGTTACTGAAGTTGTGCACAAGCTATCACAACCATGAGAATTGTCTGTAAAATTAATAGGATTTTTTTCTATGAAGTAATAGTTCCTGTTGCATTCTGGAATCTGCCCACAATCTGGGTATACTATGATATTCCCAAGGGTTTTAAGGATTTGATTTTTTTCTGTTGCTCAAAAAATTATTTTATTTTATAAAAGAATATTGTTTTCTAATACTTCAGTTTTCAATTAATGCTACTTCTGATTGTTATACAATTTTAAATATTTGAAGTAAATGCTCTATAAATATTAGTTACTTACTCTGGCTTTTATATCTGTATAGGAGAGTTGAAAAAATGACAATAAGTTTGTGTTTTGTGACATTTGTAAAAAAAGTATCGCATTATGCTTTGGGTCGTCACTATTATGAATGTATAGTTTGGTATGAACTTTCATAATTTACTAATTTTCAGCATGAAGAATCTGTTAGTGTAATAGCTTTTGTAAAATATTTGGTCTTATTTTATTTATTTTTTTATAAATTTCCCAGTCAGTGTTGCCGCAGAAGTAGAGTAAAAATGAAATAAAAATTTTCTAGTCTCTGCCAATTGCTTGAAAACAAATGTTATTCAAATTATCAATATGGATCCAGTTTAGTTATTAAAAAAATAAAATACACAGTGATGTTACTTGATGTTGATGTTGATTTATGAATAATATTTTTATTGCATTAATACTTCTCGTAAAATGAAATTTTTTTTACACTTATACATATTACATGGAGAAGACAGCATTGGTTTGTTAATGATTGGTAAAAATAATTTAACACTGACACAACGCAGAACAGAGTAGTCGAGGTCAATATTTTGATTTTTTTTATAAAATGAAGTTATTTAGTCAATGTAAACAAAGCCTTTAAATAATTTGAAACATATTTTGGGATATTTTTCTAACAACCATGGTTGGCAGGAGGAGATCTACTGGTGAGTTTGACGTCGACGTTCGACGCCAAGCTGCGATCGCTGCTGTCGAGCGGCCCGGCCGACGCGGCCGACCCACCACCCCCCCACCATCTCTTCTCCGACCCCAGCCTCCACAAGGCCAACGACAAGGAGGTCAGTCTTTCTCACTGCAAGCAACTATAAGAAATAATTGTAAATGAACAACATTGAAACAATTTAAATATAAATTCAAAAATTAAATAATCATGTTTATAATTTCTTTATTTTAAATTATGTATGTAGAAACCTAATATTTGGATTTCACAGTCTACATAATGCCAGTTTTGCATCAATAGTTAGCATGAAATTCAGAGAATCTGTTGACTACTTTATATCAAGTGACAAATTTTTTAATCAGTGGATTTATTAACAGCCAAATTTTTTAACCAAGTCCCTGATCATATAGTTCTACAGACTAGTTAAGACACGTAATAATATCTGTTTTATCAATTGAAAAATGACAGCGGCACTTCCTCTTATAACTGGGAGCAATGTAAGTAGAACCGACTAAGTAGAGATAAATTTATGAAAATTTATGTTTGCATCCTTTCTGCTCTATAAATACAGATAACGCTAATAATCTAATTTTAATCTAAGGATGTAGCAGATAGGTTGGGTGGAAACACCTGGCCGGAATAATTTTACAGACTCTGCATGACTGATATGTTTATTTTAACGTTCCAATGGCAATCAGAAGAAGTAATATAAATATGAACGTTTTATTCTCCTCTAAATTTTGAACTCTCAATAAGGGCCCTGGTTAAAAGATATGGTCCGGTAATAGCTGAACCCACAAGATAAACCAGATACTCTGAAAGTTGTGCTAACTATAGTCATAACACTGGTGGTACATGAGTTATGATTCGCCACACCACCACTTTATTGTATTCGCCCAAAATTTATAATATGTTTTAGTTGGTTGAAATAATATAACTTTTTAAATATTTACATCTATAAGTTTTTTAATAGTTTTGTTTGTATACGAATCTACATAAGTTAAATTTTGCAACCATTTCTTAATGTAGATTAATTTGCATATTTTTTTATTATTTAAAGCAATTAAAATGCTAAATGGATTAATAAAGCTCGAATTTAAGTCTTATGTTTACACCACTAATTTTATCACAAAAGAAATACTCAAAATCGTCTTTTACAGGGAAAAGAAGAGGAAACAAAAGAAGAATGCTGTGTAGAAAAAGAAAAGTCAGAATCAGACAAACAATCCAAACCTTCAAAAGAAGAAAACCTTAAAGAAAACGAAGGGAAATGTAAGGAAAACACTGTCAATAATGAAGCACCAAGAGTTGTGCATCTGTACCGTTCAGAGTCTGTCAACAAAGACGAACGAAACTCCTTGACCAAAAGTGATTCATTTAAACTGAAGCGATCGGAGTCATTAAATAAAGACTCCAGTAGTAAGTTAAAACGTAGTGACTCATTGACGAAAAACGAAAAAACTGAGTCCAATTTAAACAAACGAAGGCAGTTGGAGGCGGGAAGGTGGAATAACGCTGTGAAACTGAAGCGAAAGACGGGATCCGCGATGGACCGATCGATCAAGAGGCGGCACACCGTCGGCGGGACCAAGGACTTTGACAAGGTCCACTGGCTGGACAACAGGCAGAGAGAGGCGGAGGAGGAGGAGGGCAAGAAGGAGCGGAGGACGAGTTCGCCCGACCTCAGCTCGTCCCGACTGTCGGCCGTGGTGCTCATACGCCCCCACAGCTTTGCCGAGCCAAACTTGACTGAAAGACTTTGTGGAGTGCCCCTAGAATCTCATGTGTAGCTAGTCTCATGTATTTGATTACTATATTTTTTATAAACTTTTCTGCCCAGTGTGTTTGTAAAACGTGTTTTTATAGTGTGGATGTAACCGAGTCAAAGTGCAAAGAACATGTACAAATATTGTGCTAAAAGAGGACAAACTGAGCATCACGCACTGTGTCTCTGTCACTGCTAAGCAGTATAACAAAATAAGTACTTGATAAGATTTTATTCGACTGTCAATTCCGTCATCAAATATTACTGTTCCGTCTAAATACATGACACCTCTTTTAAATCAAAATCCTACACTTCTGATTATGTCAAGAATTTTAACTTTCTATATTCAAATACAATTTTAATAGTTCATGATTTTTTTCTTATATGATTTTAATCTTTGTTTAGAGTTTTAAATCAAACAAAAAGAAAGAAATTATACTTGAAAAATTTCAAACTGTAAAAACTAAACAAATTGCATGGTATAATAATAAGCGTTACTGTGATAACGAAAGCATTTAAAAAAGTTTAAAAAGGCATTTAAATGTGAAAGAATTATCAATGATATCTAAAGAATCTGATGAATTGTTATGGTAGTCTCAGTATTGGTAAATCAGAGTATAAATCTTACATATGATAAAGAAACTTTGTAGAAGTTAAATGTGAACATTTATATTCACATGAAACATGTGCAGCTACATTAAATAATATTTGTTAAATTTTTATTACCTTTTTTTAAGTATATTTCCAAAAACTTATCACATTGATCCTGAGTTTACTGTTAAAACTAACTTTCTAATTTATTTTGTATTTAAGTTATCGCTCTCTTGCTCTGAGGAATTTTAGTTCTACTTTTCAAAGATTGGATAAATTCCTTGATTGTAAATTTAATAGGTAATCTTCTACTTTTGGTTTCTGAACCTCTTTTCTTACCTTCCAAAGTTTAAGAAAACGTTGGTTTCCTTATCAGTTGACATTATTGATCTCGTCACTAACAACTTTGGAATGCAAATTATTCTACTCTAATTAATTAACTTACATCCTCTTTCTTTTAATCTAAGTGCTAACAACGTGCAAATGCAGTTCTTTATTTTAGATTTTATCAGAGCAAAGCTTTATTTTAATATTGTTTTGTATATTTTGTTAAGTTCTTCTCAAAGCCAGTAGCTTTGAAGAATGTAAATATTTTGTTTTGTATAAATGTTGTTAATTATTTAGATGAAAAGCTATTTTCTATTTAAAGAACATAAGGTTCTGCTCTATTAGCTGGGTTACGGTGAAAGCTCTACTACAAATGTAGGTTTTTAAGTTTATCAACTGTGTTATTTTTTTCTTGCCTACAAACGCGCTTTCTGTTGGTATCATCTTTGTTCATTAATTCAGTAAACCTTAGTTGTCATTTTTTAAGAGCAAAAAAGACTAATTTTTACTGTGAATTGTCCCTTCGGATATTTTATTTCCATAAAACTACCATTTGTTTATTTTAAATTATTTATATTTATCCTATACTCTTATACGAGCAATGTTTGCTTGTTTGCTTGCTTGCACAATTATCTCAAAAACGGCTCCGACGATTTCCTTCAAATTTTGGAATAAACTTAGTTTTACCTTAAAAATACGATTGAGATGGGTCTCGCCCCCAGGGAAAATCTAATTTTGCTAAAAATTAAAGTTTAAAATTACAAAATTTTAACATTGGGCTTATGGGTTGCCATGTTGGCAACGAATTAACAACATATAAACAAGAAGTACATTCAGAACTTCAAAAAGAAATGTAACAGCTGTTTATGTACTGCATATTAAATATCAATAAAGTTTATTCTGATATTTAAATTTACTAATATTTCACCGAGCAACGCTCGGTCCTCCTGGTACTTTGTTCAATATCCACCCCAATTTTTTCAAAGAGTGTTTAATTGGTGCAATATTTTATGTTTTTTAGAAAATGTACTTTAAAATAGCAGCAAGGTATTAATCCAAGAGCCTGAAAATAGAGATAATTGTTGTATTTGTTGCAATTTTTGGTCTGCAGATTCCATGAATTTTATCAAGCATAAAGAAAAACTTGTAGGTTTTAAGTGCTAAGAAAATGTAGACATGATATCTGTAAGCCTTTCGAAATAAAACTTAGAAATATGCAACTTAGGGGCCGTCCATAAATTACGTCATCTGAAAATGGGGGGGGGGGGTTCCAGATTGAAAATGACGGTAGGGTGATGTGCAAGGGAGTGATGTGCACTTTAAAAAAATATTTTTTTATATAAAATTTTTACAGTTATACAACAATAAATTTATACGCAATTCAACTATTATAAAATAATTATCTAAAAAAAAAATTACACTATTTTTAGGCGTTGTTTTATGGTTTATGTTGGATAATTTTTCCATTGAGAAAGTCATTTTGGCTTTATTTCTGAAGGTAAATACAGATTTGATTGGTCAATGTTTTTTAGTTTATCATTGACCATAGATAGACCATAGATGGGTAGAGTTCATCGTCAGACCAAGGTAAGTAGAAAGAGTGATATGGTCTGATCCTATAAATAATGTAGTATTACAGTGGTTTTGTAAACGAAAACATCGGGTTTGAATAGTTATTTCAACAAACTACCGCCAAAATGGGGTTTGAAATTTAATTGATAGTCTTACAAAATCAATAAAGAATAGAACTTAAGTAGCTTTGACGAAAGAAAAGCAGTAATGTTACTTAAAACGGAGGATTGTAAAAAATGACATCATTTTTCTGAGAGGGGGGGGGGAGTGGTCTGACAATTATGATGGTAGGATGATTTTAGGGGGGGGGGGGTGGTCCAAAAATGACCAAAAAGCGATGATGTAATTTATGGACGGCCCCTTATGGTATGAATTAAACAGGTTTATTTTTTGGCATTTACAAAGGAAATAGTTATTTTTTTAGAGCAAGCCACGATCAATAAAAGTGACTATATGTGATTTTAGATTTAGGCCAAAGAATATAAAAATATTATGTAAGATATAAAAATAGCTTAACAAATTGTTAATTTGCAGAGTGATTTTAATTTGAGCTCTTTTGTATGCTACATTTTATAAGCTCCCATTTCAGATTTGTTGTTATTCTTTGTTTTATATTGTAGCAGTTTATCTATATGCGTTAGTTGTAATTATTTATTTAGCCACTTTATTGTAAATTTTTTCTGAACATTGAGAAGTTTATTGATTTTATTGTATTCATGTATATGTGATGCGAGCTGTACCAATGTAAAGAAATTGTCCAGTGTAAATATAGAACTGCCACAGAATTCTCGTGTATTTTTCCGCCAAATCTACTATATATTTGTCAATTTGTCAAATACCACGTACTCATGTATCAGAGAATCTCCGTATCCAAAGGGTGTAGAGGGTTGAAATTTGGCATGGCTGTTCTACTCTTTGTTCCCAAATGCTCACTAAAATAAGGTTTGGCAAAATTCCTTCCGGTCTCAGCCCCACAGGACTTCAAAATTTCTATAAAAATATTATTCTTATGGCCAATTTTTAATACAAATGTAGGAGATAATGAATATTAAAAACTACGGAACCTTCGATGTTACAATTTGCATAATAAACGCATGGGCATTCCTCTTTACTCATAGGTGCTCACTAAGAAACGATGTTGCCAAATTTCATCAGGGCTCCACCACATAGGATTTCAATTTTAATATAATTTATTCTTATGGCCAAATCTTAATATGAATTTAGGAAACGACAAATCTGAAAAACCAGATGACCTAAGGACTTAAAATATTAAATGGAAGATCCACTTTGCCCATTGGTGCTCACTAAGAAACGTTTTTGGAAAGCATCGTCAGGGCTCCGCCACTACAGTACTTAAAAATTACTAAAGGGCCTACTGGGCTGAAATTCTGCCTGGGCGTTCCTCTTTACTAATAGATACTTACTAAGAAAAGTTTTTGCAAATACAGTTTTTGAAGTTCTTTAAGGCTTCGCCCTACAGGACTCCAAAATTTACTATAGAGCCTACAGGGTTTTAATTTGACATTGACTTTCCTCTTGATCATAGGTACTCACTAAGAAACAGTTTTTGCAAAAATAGATTTCAAAGTCCCTTAGGGTTCCGCCCCTGTGGACTTAAAAATTGCTCTAGGGCCTACAGGGTTGGAATTTGACATGGACGTTCGTTCCTCTTTCCTCATAGGTGCTCACTAAGAAACCGTATTGCAAATGGAAATATATATGACGACGATGCAACGTCACAACAAATGAAGTTGCAAAGTCACTACATATGACATTGCATCGTCACTACAAATGACTTTGAAACGTTACCACATATAACGTTGCAACTTCGCTAATACGCAATACGCATTTACTCTCTTTCACCAACAATGAACTTTAAACAATTATACAATTAATTGGTAAAATGAATGTACTTGTCTGGAAATGGGAATGGAAGTTTGGTGTACGGCATATTTGATTCCGGAAACAGTTGCTTTCATGGTAGTCAATAGTCAATTCTTTATTGTACAATACGCCTGGTACAGGATTACAAATGTAATACACAAGCTGGTACATGGTCAGTTGTATCTACATCCAAGCTACTCTAATTCAATCATTATTCCTCTGTAATAATAATATACCGTACATAATAATAATAATAATATAGAAGAAATCAAAACATCATTAAATAAACATAAGAGAAATCCATATTCAGAACTTATCCTCAATAAATGAGTCAACGCTATAATAACATTTTTGGATTAATGCCTCTTTCAATTTTTTTGTGAAACCTTTAAAATTTAAACTTTTAAATGAATCAGGTAAATGATTATATATTTTTAATCCCATGTAGAAAGGTCCTGTTTCAAATTTTGTACGGGAATGAATTGGATATTGAAAGATTTTGTTGTTGTTCCTTGTTTGATAGTGATGATTTGATTTGTGTGTCTCAAAAATATTTAAATTTGAGTGAACAAATTTAGCTATTTCAAAGATATAGAGACAAGGTAATGGTAAGATAGAATATTTTGTAAAAATAGATTTACAGCTAGTTTTTTGCTTCAAACTAAATATTGTCCTAATGATGAATTTCTGACAAATGAATACTCTCCTGGCCTCTACAGAATTACCCCATAGAGCAACTCCATAAGCCAACAGGGAGTGAACATATGCAAAATAAACTGACAAACAGACTTCAGTAGTTGTAATTTTAGTTAAAATACTAATTGCATACCTCGTTGAGTTTAATTTTTTATTTAGGAAGTGTACATGGTCAGACCAATTTAATTTTGAATTTAAGTTAATGCCCAAAAATTTGACTAATTCGGTGTTACTAATTGTAGAATCTGTGACATGACTTCTTAACTTAAACTGTAAGATCTTGGTCTTGCTTTCATTTAATTTTAGACCGTGTTTCTCGAACCATTCCTCAATTTTTGTAATAGTACAGTCAAAATTATATTTTAGGTCTCCAATTGTTTCACTTTTTAAAAGAGCAGTTGTATCATCTGAATACAGAGTGAAAGAACAGTTATTATTAGGATAATAATTTGGCAAATCATTAATAAAAACAACAAATAACAAAGGTCCAAGAATTGAGCCTTGCGGCACTCCATACCTCACACCCACCCAATTTGAATAGTATTTAACTGAATTTTTTGTTATAATTGTTCTTTGTTTTCGGTAAATATCTTGGTCTGGAAATCGAAGATGGGTAAGAACCAGGAAATAATCCCTCTCAGGGTAGGGGTCCTATAGTAAAAGTTAATTAAAGGTTTGATTTTCTGGGTTTCCAAATCTATATCTATAAAAGAGGGAGTATGTATATATATTTATATATATGTATGTTGCCTATAGAATCCGAAACCGCCCAACGGATTGCAACGAAACTTTCAGGCATTATTAAGCATTATTCAAGGATGGTTTGTGTGAAGTTTAGTGCAAATCTGTCCAAAGGGCTGTGACCCAGAGGGCATACAATGGTGCAGTGTCAGGTTTTAGAAATTTAGTGTTTACAAAATGAACTGCTGTAATTAAAAAATTTGAAAGTTTCATTCAAGCAGATGCTGATAATCATAGAAGTGACCAGGTGTGAGGTATAATGTTGATGTTTGTGTTATCTTTATGGCTCCGCCCTACGGAAGCTCACAATTACACTAAAAGCCTACAGGTGGTGAAATTTGACATTGACGATTCTCTTTGTCCATACAAGCACCAAAGGTCTATAGGTTTTGCAAATATAGTTTTTTAAGCAATTTAGGGCACCACCCCACTGGACTTCAAAATTACTTTAGGACCACAGAAGTTGAAATTTGATGGACGATGCTCTTTACCCTTAGGTACTCACTAAGAAACGATTTTGCAAATATAGTTTTTTAAGCACTTTAGGGCTCCGCCTCACTGGACATTGAAATTACTCTAGGACCTCCGGAGCTGAAATTGTACATGGACGATTCTCTTTGCTCATAGGTACTCACTAGGAAACGGTTTTGCAAATATAGTTTTTTAAGCTCTTTAGGGCTCCACCCCACTGGACTTCAAAATTACTTTAGGGCCACAGGGGTTGAAATTTGATGGACAATGTTCTTTACCCATAGGTACTCCCTAAGAAACGATTTTGCAAATATAGTTTTTTAAGCACTTTAGGGCTCCGCCTCACTGGACATTGAAATTACTTTAGGACCTCCGGAGCTGAAATTTGACATGAACTATTCTCTTTGCTCATCTCACTAGGAAACGGTTTTGCAAATATAGTTTTTTAAGCTCTTTAGGGCTCCACCCCACTGGGCTTCAAAATTACTTTAGGGCCACCGGGGTTGAAATTAGAAGGACGATGCTCTTTGACCATAGGTACTCACTAAGAAACGATTTTGCAAATATAGTTTTTTAAGCACTTTAGGGCTCCGCCACACTGGACATTGAAATTACTCTAGGACCTCCAGAGCTGAAATTGTACATGGACGATTCTCTTTGCTCATAGGTACTCACTAGGAAACGGTTTTGCAAATATAGTTTTTTAAGCTCTTTTGGGCTCCGCCTCACTGGACATTGAAATTACTCTAGGACCTACGGAGCTGAAATTGTACATGGACGATTCTCTTTGCTCATAGGTACTTACTAGGAAACGGTTTTGCAAATATAGTTTTTTAAGCTCTTTAGGGCTCCAGGGCTCCGCCACACTGGACATTGAAATTACTCTAGGACCTCCGGAGCTGAAATTGTACATGGACGATTCTCTTTGCTCATAGGTACTCACTTTGAAACGGTTTTGCAAATATAGTTTTTTAAGCTCTTTAGGGCTCCACCCCACTGGACTTCAAAATTACTTTAGGGCCACAGGGGTTGAAATTTGATGGACAATGTTCTTTACCCATAGGTACTCACTAAGAAACGATTTTGCAAATATAGTTTTTTAAGCACTTTAGGGCTCCGCCTCACTGGACATTGAAATTACTTTAGGACCTCCGGAGCTGAAATTTGACATGAACGATTCTCTTTGCTCATCTCACTAGGAATCGGTTTTGCAAATATAGTTTTTTAAGCTCTTTAGGGCTCCACCCCACTGGGCTTCAAAATTACTTTAGGGCCACCGGGGTTGAAATTTGAAGGACGATGCTCTTTGCTCATAGGTACTCACTAGGAAACGGTTTTGCAAATATAGTTTTTTAAGCACTTTAGGGCTCCGCCTCACTGGACATTGAAATTACTCTAGGACCTCCGGAGCTGAAATTGTACATGGACGATTCTCTTTGCTCATAGGTACTCACTAGGAAACGGTTTTGCAAATATAGTTTTTTAAGCTCTTTAGGGCTCCACCCCACTGGACTTCAAAATTACTTTAGGGCCACAGGGGTTGAAATTTGATGGACAATGTTCTTTACCCATAGGTACTCCCTAAGAAACGATTTTGCAAATATAGTTTTTTAAGCACTTTAGGGCTCCGCCTCACTGGACATTGAAATTACTTTAGGACCTCCGGAGCTGAAATTTGACATGAACTATTCTCTTTGCTCATCTCACTAGGAGACGGTTTTGCAAATATAGTTTTTTAAGCTCTTTAGGGCTCCACCCCACTGGGCTTCAAAATTACTTTAGGGCCACCGGGGTTGAAATTAGAAGGACGATGCTCTTTGACCATAGGTACTCACTAAGAAACGATTTTGCAAATATAGTTTTTTAAGCTCTTTAGGGCTCGCCACACTGGACATTGAAATTACTCTAGGACCTCCGGAGCTGAAATTGTACATGGACGATTCTCTTTGCTCATAGGTACTCACTAGGAAACGGTTTTGCAAATATAGTTTTTTAAGCTCTTTAGGGCTCCACCCCACTGGACTTCAAAATTACTTTAGGGCCACAGGGGTTGAAATTTGATGGACAATGTTCTTTACCCATAGGTACTCACTAAGAAACGATTTTGCAAATATAGTTTTTTAAGCACTTTAGGACTCCGCCACACTGGACATTGAAATTACTCTAGGACCTGAAATTGTACATGGACGATTCTCTTTGCTCATAGGTACTCACTAGGAAACGGTTTTGCAAATATAGTTTTTTAAGATCTTTAGGGCTCCACCCCACTGGACTTCAAAATTACTTTAGGGCCACAGGGGTTAAAATTTGATGGACGATGCTCTTTACCCATAGGTACTCACTAAAAAACGATTTTGCAAATATAGTTTTTTAAGCACTTTAGGGCTCCGCCTCACTGGACATTGAAATTACTTTAGGACCTCCGGAGCTGAAATTTGACATGGACGATTCTCGTTGCTCATAGGTACTCACTAGGAAACGGTTTCGCAAATATAGTTTTTTAAGCTCTTTAGGGCTCCACCCCACTGGACTTCAAAATTACTTCAGGGCCACCAGGGTTGAAATTTTACTTGGACATGCCTCTTTGCTCATAGGTACTCACCAAGAATGGTTTTGCAAATATATATATTTTAGTAGGGCTGTGCTCCACTAGACTTTAAAATTAATTTAGGGTCTCCGGGGTTGAAATTTGACATGGACGTGCCTCTTTGCTCATAGGTGCTCTTGCATTTGCAATTACGATCAATAAGATACAATCAAACTTAGATTTTTCTGGGTTTAAATTTGCAAAATGCCTGTTTATCCTTTGGCCTTACAGTAATATTAATATACTTACTTTCTATGCCATTGACTTTTTTTTGTTATATTAAAAAACTTAAAATTTAACTTATCTTTTTTTGTTATATTAATAGTAGTTTTCATTACTAGGAGCAAAAGTGAGTCTTTTTGGTGCGCAATCGTGTTTTAAAAACGAGGCGCAGCCGAGTTTTTAAAAACGATTAAGCATCAAAAAGACACTTTTGCTCCGAGTGATGAACAACGTTTTTTATCATAATGCGAAATTATACTTTTGAACGTTAAAATATTAAAGTTGTGTTTTCGAGGTTATATTTACAAAGTTAGTAATATCCAGTTTTTTCATTCCTGTTATTTACAAACAATACTCTTTATAACGTTGGTATTTGAAAATTCTGCTCCTTAACATTAATAAATGAATAATAATATACTTAGAAACCAGCTGACTTTTCAGTACTAGGACCTAAAAAATTCTCCACCTGATTTTTCAGTCCTAGGACAATAAAGAAACGGTTTTGGTACAATTGAGAGAACAAAAAACAGGCTGATTTTGTGCAGAATGATAAAAAATAGCTTTATTTATGTAAACAACTTAATTTGAGCGCAGCAACGCGCGCCGGGTAACTGCTAGTTAATTATATATTTCATAATATTCCTGTCAAGGAATCTTTCTTGTACAGTATAATAATAAAACATCAAAATGTCATTGGATATCTGTTGGAACTGAAATTTAATTTGTGATATTTTCAGAGTATTTTCACGGAGTATTAACTTATTAATATGTGTTCATATTAATAAATACAATTTGAATAGCTTACAACTTTAATTAAATTTAAGACAAATTACTTTGAATAAGACGTTTTAATTTAATGATTCTTTTAAAGAAATGTATTTAAATTTCCACTAGAGTTACTTACAATAATACTTAAAAATTGCAATTTATCAAAAAAGCATGGTAAAATGATTCAAATTCTAATCATATTTCTCCTGGACGACCTACTGTAGGTGTTCCAAGGTTACCAACGACACAAAATGTGATCACAAATTTAACCATGCAATGATTGGGTGAACAAAAAAGAATGCAGAGGTGTTATGAAAAAATATTTTTGTTCTTGTTAGAATGTTAGTCTAAATTTTTTAAGTAATGTTTTACCATATATTGCAAGTCCATAAGAAATAGGGGTTTTATTCCATAATTTATTTATAATTAGGAGTAAATAGTAAATCTGATTTATGACTATTGTAAACTTTTGCCTCTAAGCCTTAGCTAAATATCAATAACAAAATTTTTAAAAGTATCAATTAATTTTCATAATTGACTCATAATTATAGTGTTTTTTTTTTTGTTTGTTTTTTTATAAAATCTGCCCCTTGAGTCAGACCAATAATAAAGGTACAGTACTACAACGAAACAGTTTTGTTAGACATGCCACCAGCTTTTTTTAATTTAGACAGTTAATTACTAGCCAAAGGATTGCAATTAATATTTTTTCATTAACAACTGAAAGCAATGTAATTACAACAGTTCATCTCTATTTAATAGGATAAACCGCTGCGCTGAAGTTTCCATTAACCACACTGTAAACATGAACCATGGCGTGGGCCCCTTGCATGCCGAAGGTCGCACATTTGTGTCGTTTCCCATCACTTCACGGAACCTCTGCCACTTATCTTGACCTGCACGCTGCGCCGCATGCTACTCTAATCACCCCTCCCGAAATTTTATCCAGCTTAGGAGAGTATTATAGAACTGTTCAAGAGTATATAAAATGTTTAGTTTACATCTCAATTGCAATAAGCATCAATATTGTTTACTGTGCTCTGATTTGTTAGTGTCTATCCTATATATTAATAGACAAGCATGTTTCTTTTCCTCCTTTTTTCCCAGCTTGTGCGCAACATAGGAGAAATCCGTTAGAACGGTGCCCTGTAGATGAGCAGAATCCCTATAATTTACATTGGCCCCCAGGGCTCCGCCCTACAGGCTTCCAAAGTTTCAATGTTAATCTTATGGGAGAAGGATAGTTAATTGAATCATGAGACAGCTGTTGTAATAACAAATGCTAGCAAATCAGGAAGAACAGATGTTTCAGTTATGAAAGATTTTAAATGTAATTGGCTTAAGATTAACTGAGTTTTAGGTCGAAATCTATATATTAATACGCAAGCTTGTTTCTTTTCCTCCTTTATCCTCAGCTCGTGTACATCGTAGGATAAATCCGCGCATACCATTAGAAAGATATAGTCTTGTAGATGAGCAGAATCACTTTCTAATTCACATTGGACACCAGGGCTACGCCCCAAAGGCTTTCGAAGTTCCAATGTTAATCTTATGGAGAAAAGAGAATTGAATTAATCATTAGACAGCAGCTGTTGTAAAAGCAACTGCTAGAAAATTAGGAAGAACAGATGTTTTAGTTCTAAAATGTTTTTAAGCTTCTTGGGTCCAGATCAACTCAAATTTTGATCGAATTTAGATCAGGAGGCGATCTAGTCCCTATTATTACATAAGATTATTAAATATAACTGGAGATCGCCTCCTGATCGAAATTCGACCAAAATTTCAGTTGATCTTTACTCGAGAAGTATAAAAACATTTTATAACTGAAACACCTGTTCTTACTAATTTTCTAGCAGTTGTTTTTACAACAGCTATTGAGTTAATTAATTATCTTTCCTCGATAAGATTAATATAGGAACTTTAAAAGCATAAGGGACGTAGCCCTGGAGTCCGATGTGAATTAGAGTGGGATTCTGCTCATCTAAAAGATGAGCCTGAATTGAGGTACCCTTCTAACAGTATGCATTGATTTCTCCTACGATGCACATGGCTGTGAAAAAAGGAGGAAACAAAACATGTTTGCCTATTAATATATGGATAAACGGTATCAGATAATTTACACATACTTTTACCCAATAATATAAATAAACGGTATCAGATAACTGACACATACTTTCTCCCAACAATAAAAAAAATGGTTAAAAGCTTCAAACATTAATGTCTTGATGGCTCAGTCGGATAGCTACCAGCTGAGCAGCGCGAGTTTGACCCTACGCGCGTCTGTGACTTATAACAACGTACTGCGTTTACCGCTAAACGAAAAATTGAATTTCCTCCGCAACCACTTGACGTAGAGCAATAATTTAAAATACTGAATTATTTAGTTTTTTGAGCTTTATTTAATGGTGATAAGTAAAATTTATTTCAAGATAACAGCTATTTTGAAAATCCAAAAAATTAATTTTTTAAACACTTTTTATTGTATAACTTTTGAACGCGCATTTTCTTGGAGATGCGGGTGGTGTCATTTTATTTAGAATTTTAATCTTAATAAACCACAAAATTTTAATCAAAATCGTTAGAGCCATTTTTGAGAAATTTTGATTTTTCACGTTTTTTGAGGGTTTTTGGGGGTGAACTACCCTTAAAAATGAAACATTCAAAAAAATGAAAAAAACGCCTGGAATTATTGTGGGGTTGGACCTACGTACCAAATTTCACCAAAATCGGACCATTGGGGCATTCTCTAGCTCTGTATACATCCTGACACACACACACACACACACACACACACAGACATCACTCCGAAAACCACTTTTTTAGACTCAGGTGGAACCAAAATGGATAAATCCACCAACAACTCAAATTCGAAAATTTTGACGAAAACAATACTTTCTACATATACTATGGTATAGGGGGAGAAAGTAAAAACTGTTTAAAACCTCCACATAACAATGTTGTAATGCAGAGGCGGCCCTACATAAAGGCGAACAAGGCGGTGCCTGGGGCCCCGCGTTTTTTAGGGGCCCCGCACAGCCGCGAACCATGTGGAAAATGAAATAACATCATATTTAAAATATGCAAAAAATCGGCCAAACTTCGTTCCAACACAACCAGTTTTCAGGTTTGTTCGAACGCGGTTGGTGAGGACTTGCAAAACTATTAACTTTTAAGGACAGGCTAACTGTAGTTTTGGTGTTATCCACACTGGCGACTGCAGTGCCGGTCGCATTGTCTGTCCAGTCTGCCTGCTGTTTTTTTCCTGCACGACTCACGTATCACATGATCTAAGCGAAATTTCTTGAGTAAAATTGTGGACGTTATACTTATTACAGGAAGATGGGAGGGGTCTCAAATTAAAGGTCTCGGTCCCACGCACGAGGGAAAATTATTGGCGTGTCCATAAAATTACAAAGAAATGAGAAACATCCTCCATTAGAATAGCAAGGAGATTCAAAAAACGTCTGCTTTGTGTACATTAGAACCTTTTTTTTTTTTTTGAAATTAGTACCAGATGTTGACAGTGAGTGAAGATGATCTATTAATATGCATCTTAAGTGGCAATATAATATAATAACACTATTTTTTACGTTGAATGAGTAAAGATTCAGTGGGTGCGTTCCTAAACCTTATTACTACATATTACAAATTGACTGCAGATTTTTACTTCGCCCTTTGATTAGTAAAAAAAATGTTTACTTGTTTGCCAAAAATGTAGGGTATATATGCAAATCATAAAAGCATTTTAACCGTGATAGAGGTGCAAAAGTGGTTCGGGAACCGCCTACTTTGATAACATTGAAACGTGAGTTTTTCTTTTATTTAAAAACGAGATTTAAATGATCATATTGAGTGAAGGGGATATATTAATTAAAACTTTATGCGTGGCAGTCAACGGAAGTACTGATTCTGTAAGTGGAATTTCCCTATAAAAATTTAGCATTTTACAGATTGCAGAATAGGAGAGAGTTCAACTCAAAGATGTTTGTCAAACAGATGAAAATGAAATGAAATGAAATGTTGAAAAACAGTAGCATAACCCAAAAATTAACAAAAAATCTGAAATAACGATAAAGATCCTCCATTAAAAGTATGGTGATTATAAAAACGCTAATTTATTTACATGAAAACACGTGTGTTGATTAAGAGAACCGATAATTGGAAGTGAGTGGTAATCTACTTTAAGGTGCTGGGTTAAAAATAACAAAATATGACGTGAGCGAAATATTTATATACCGAATTGAATTTTACTTTGAATATCAGTCATATTCAACTTATAGACAAACAAGGCAATAAAATGGGTATGATTAACAGTACTTATTTAAAATGTATTAACCATAATAAGAGTGCTGTCATCGGTCACGGTTTTTTCATATTACCGTTTAACAATAAATACATAACTACCGTAAGCATTTGTGTGTTTTAATAGTACATGAGTGTAAAGAGTGTTCTATGAAAAAATATAAACGGTAAAAATTAAATTCTCTGTAAACTTTCGTCGTACTTGTCAATAAAATTTTAACTTTATGGTTAGGGGCTTTTGCCCCTAAAAGCCACTAGTAGGTTATAGGCCTAATTAAGTTTCAGTGTTGGTTTGTGCTAAGTGATGTTTAGTGTGAGTGAGAACGGTATTTTAAAACACTTAACTTTAACTAAAATATCAGAACCAGGACGTGGTACTGGTGGTAATGAACGGGAACGAGCTTTCTTCTTTGGCAATTTTATCCATTGAGAGAGATATTGCCTCTAATCTTAAGTACAAGAACATTATTGATCAATTTAGTATTGCAAAATCTAGAAAAGTAGTTTTGTAACAGTTAACTATAATGATATTAATTTCTATTAAAAACTTATTCCTTGTTATTTGGATTAGCACCTTTTTTCTAACTGAATAGGCTAGTTTAGATTTATTTCAGGTATTTAAAGAGGCCCGTAGTTGAACTTCGCCTTGGGCCCCGCAAACTCTAGGGCCGCCACTGTTGTAATGGCTCAATAATGGCTCAGTCGGATACCTACCAGCTGACCAGCTGAGTCTGACTATCCATTGTTTGTGATTTTTTGCAATTAAACGAAAGATTGAGTTTTTTCCGCAACCACTTGACTCAGGGCAATTAAGGAGTGGAGCGAACGAGCTTTGTGTATGGGAAAGAAAAGTGACACTTAATAATTTTACCAAGCATAAGCTCAGATCCCTTGGCACTTATAAGTAAAACAAAAATAAAATAAAATACAAGATCAGGGCAAACACTATGAATAAGAGGAAAATAAGTAATTGTGTTTGAGTGTTTGTATCACAAAATAAAATTAAAATTTAACTCAAACGGACATATACGGTTTATAAATCAAATATTTATAAATAAATCAAGTAGTAGCTTTGATACCTTATGTATTTACTAACTTGTATATTCAATATAGGGTAGAGCGGGGTAATACCGTACAGCGGGGCAATACCGTTCACCGTACTTTCAGACAAGCTGAAGGATGCAGTGAGTGCTAGGACGTGCTGCTATCGATCGGAAGAAATGCGAAACAGATAGAGGCAGTCAGGGAGCGTCCATCTTGACAAACAAATGCTTGTGTGATGAAAGTTTGTATTGTTCAGTCAACTTTCCTACTAATTTTAGTGACTAACTTAGTGATGTAAGTCTGTAAGTGAAACTGCTATTTCTTACTGTATTCAAACTGTGGTTTTGCACAGCTCATATCTTGCGCTATTTTTTAATATTCAACACAAAGCCTAAGGTGTTCTCATTTTAGGATAGATTTGGAAATGCTACGTCATGTCATTTTGGGGCAATATACTGTACTTCTTGCATGGGGCAATGCCGTGAAGGGTGAGAGGTGTTAATTACAAGTAAAAAATGTATTATGTACGGTATTGTTATAAATATGGTATTTTTGGTTAGATAATTTAATTTGTTAACTTTTTTGTCTCTTATAAAACTTTGGTATAAAAACTTACCGATTTTGAAATATTTGAGTTAAAAAATATAAAATGGGTGCCTTAGATCTCAAGAAAATAGATCTCAGAAAAAATTAAGTTTTTCCTGAAATTGAGAAATGCTGTGATAAAGATTCTTGCGAAATATTAACTTAATACAATGGTCCATTCTGTAAATAAAAAATAATAAGTGTTAAAAACAAAATGGCAGTTAGTGGCCTAACAAAGTATTTTAGAACATATGTTTATAGAAACATTTATATTCGTTTTTGTTCAGTAATCATCTCCCAGGACAGGGTTTTTTAACTTAGTATGTATAATCTGAATAATGTGAAAATATCGTACGCTATAATAATCCTGACAGTCCTAATTTTTATTTATTTTTTTACAAATCAAGAATTTATAGGAATATAAAATATTATTATATTGTAGTACGGTAGTAAGAAAAGTAAAAGCTGTATAATTTCTTTTTATGCCGTGGCTTCCGTTATTAGTAAGGCCGCACCACAAATATACCTGTATTCCACATCAGAAGGTCTATTAATGTTGTTTGTTCGGAAAATATTTCTTAAACCCACGAAGAGCCAAAAACCTCCGCTTGTCAATACCCAACCCCCCCCCCCTTCATTCTCACAAGGAAATACTATGCGTCTTAACCTGTTGTGAAAATTATTGTATATATATATCCTAGAATTTAACCCCACCCATGTAATTTCTGGGATTGCATGTTGTAGCAATATCCATAAGGTGAGACTCAAACCACTAACGAAAGATTTACAACTAAGCAGTAAGTAGCACGTAGCAGTTTCACGGCGGCGTGATGTCCGTCAAGAAACACGGAACGTCAGAATAAGTTTACTGACACTTCCCGTCATGGAGTAGGAGCAATTTGCGTCTTGTGGTGCTAAGCTACAAGGAACTGCGCTGCCACTTCCTTGTTGTTTAGGGAGAAGTATTATTTCTCTCTGTTTTACTGTAATGTCTTTGTAAAGCTTCGAAGACAATTTTTTTATTTATGTTAACGAGAACATTTATTTCTTTAGTACCAGAGAAAATAAAAACAATGCATATGGCTAAACTGACTGTTATTCTACTATCAAATATATATATATATACTGTCTTACACATATCATATAAGTTCCTTGTGAAAACATATACTCTCCTCTCCTCTCCACTAATAGGCATGATCATTTATAGCAAAATCCAAATCAACTATATCGACAGGAAGTAGCTTAATCAAACTATTTATGAAGTATTTTTATGTCTCTGTGTATTCTTTAATTTCAGTTTAAGAGAATTTAATTTCAGTTTGTTTGACCAAAAGAAAGCTGAGAGATTGTTTGTTTTTTCATTTCACTCTGTCCCCGGTAATGTGTGTAGTCTGATTTCCTTGCGAACAATGTTGTGTCATTTGCAAAGAGGTAGACGTTGCTCTCCGGAACAGAGTCTTTTATGTCGTTAACGTACACCAAGAAGAGGAGAGGCCCAAGGACAGATCCTTGCAGAACACCATTGGTGATGGGTTTTTTGGATGAAAGAACTTTGCTCAGTTTTGAGTCTGTTTCGTGTTGTATTTCGGTGATTTGGTATCTGTTGTTCATATATGAAGTGAGCCAACTCAATGCCAAACCCGAAATTCCAATTGAAGCTAATTTTTTCAATAGAATAGCAGGATTGACACAATAGAATGCTTTCGAAAGGTCTGCAAAGCAGCCAACCACTGCTTCCCCAGCTTCCATTGCATCAATAGTGCTATTAACAAAATCAATGAGTGCCAATTTAGTTGATTTTGTTTCGTCTGAAGCCATACTGTATGTCACACGGTACGTTATTTTTTCCAAGAAGTTACTATGTTGGTCCGAATCAACTTTTTCAATCAATTTTGAAACGACTGGTAGGAGAGAGATTGGACAATAGTTTCCCTGGTTGGTCCTGTCTGATTTTTTAAGGATTGGTCTCGCTTTTGAAATTTTGCTGTTTTGAGGAAAAATTCCAGAAGCTAAAGAAAAATTTACTATGTGGGTAGGAGGAACTGCCACTTCCTCCTTACAGTATTTTAGGACGCATGCTAAGTCCAGCCACACCACAAGAGTGTTTTGGTGATAGTTTAGAAAAAATGTCCAAAAGATATTTGGGTGTGATCAGATGAAATTGTCTCAGGTCGGCCTTTCCATTTCTTGGAAAACTAGAGAAATTGAAACTGGCATGATCTTTATATTTACATGCGATGAGACCTTTACAAAATTTGCGTTCATATAGTTTATTCTGGTCTACATAACAACACTGAGATGAAAAGTAATAGGATATATTATGATGTAAAATAATATGATGTGATATATAAAGTTTGCTTCTTAGAATGTATGGATATTCTTTGACATCAGTCACATAAATTAGGTTTTTACAAAAAAAAACAAACAAATCTGCAATATAAATTTTATTGAATTGAAGTACTCTGTAATCCTCTTTCACTATGTCAGCTTTATCGTGAATGAAACATAGAATCATAAAACACTGTCTCAGATTATTATCGCCAAACGACCGGCCACTGTCGTAAAGTCTTCTAACGCAAAGAGGTGACAGAGGGCGCACCTTGACGTCACAAACGGTTGTACTAGAGGACCACCGCCGACAGTGGCACCACACTATGAATTGGAACCGGAAACTCACCCTCTGCCCACGTTTACAAATAGCTTTACTGTAACTTCGCATCAAGTGGCCAAGAAGTCTGGCGATGTATCACTCATTCTTTCCGCTCCACCACGAACTTGGCCAAATAGTTGTTGACGCCGTCTACCGGCTGTAGCAGACGGCAGCAGCGCTCCTTGCCCAGCTGGCGGAGATGCTCGGCGAAGTCCTCCTTCTCCTTTTTGGTGGAGACGGTGATGAACTTCCTCGTCTCGGCAAGCAGGACGCCGCCCGGCCGCACCATGGACATGACGTCGTCGCTGAGCCGCTGCGTCAGGTTCTGGGAGACCATCACGACGTCGAAGTGGTTGTGGAAGCGCGGCCGCCGCGGGAGCTCCAGCAGCGCGCTGGTGGACAGGAAGTGAACCTTGGTGTCGGGCACGGGCAGCGCCGAGTAGTCCTCCCTCCGCCGGCAGTCCTCGGGCTTCTCTGTCGGCACCTGTGGGACATCGGGTGATGGTAATAATAGTGGGAACAGAGGGAAAACTGATGTGATTGAGAGAGTAAAGGAGGTGAGACAAACCGGGGTCGCGGATGAAGTCACCAGCCACTCAAACGTTTGACGTCTCATCAAAATTATCCTATGTTAAATCAAAATGGCTAATGCAAGTTGCTATTTCGCCAATGCCAGTGGCTGACCGGGGCAGGCGATGTCCATTGTAAACCACTCATCTTGTTTCAAACTGTCATTTTCATATTTTATCCTTTTTCCCTTAATACCCCAACCCTTATCATCTAAGGTTAAAAATTCATACAACTATAGGGCCTAATGTAATTTTAACATCGGTCTCAATATAGCCTAAGTTTACATAGACGGCAACTCCCTGCACACCAAGAATAGTCTCTTTAAACTTTAGTAAGTTAAAAATTATTCTGAGACATTCCTTGCAGACGAATAAAAGATAGAATTACATTGACCTTACTCTTGAAAACTATTTCAAAGCAACCTCTCAAAAGATCGTAAAAGGGAAAGTGGAGGACAGGTTGAGTATCCCTAATAATAGGGGCCTAGGAGATATAGAAGGTGGGGAAAATAAATATATCCGAAACACTGCTGGTCTGTCACCTGTTCCTCGCAGTCCGGCACTTGCACGTTGTCGGGCAGCTCAGTGATGACGGCCCCCAGCTGCTTGTCCGGCGCCGCCGGCGGCTCGTACGGCGACTGACACGCGATCTCGTGGAACATCCGCCGCAGGTTGGCCTCCACTATGTCCGTCGACCTACGGAGCGCAGAACGCCAACTATTAATGACTCCACACAAGACGAAAACTGCAGCCATGGTTTAAATGGAGTTGTCTATTAATTAAATTAATTTTAAACATAAAATTTCAATGATTTTACCGAAGGGTTGAAATTAACCCATCAATACTGGCTCTTATATGCAAACATGTTGGTCTACAATAGGAGTGTCAATTAATTATTAACTTGGAAGCTTGGAAGAAACCTTAATTATATCAAAACGTCCAAAAGGGTAGGGCAGATACTTATCATAGATATACAGTATCATATTGATTTATCACATGGAATGCAATTTGCTTTCAGTTATTTAGTATACGATGAACTATTTTTTATAGATGAGAGGAAGAGTATAAAGTGAGGGGATTGTGAATGAAAGTTAAACCAATGAATACAAAACAGTATTTGATATAAAACCACAGAAAAACTAACCAGGTACAGAAGTCTCACACAATGCTAATTTCTGTTACGCAAAATTTTTTAGTTCAGCCGGCCAGGTCATGAGTTGCTGCGAGCAAAACCGACCAATCCGTGGACTCAGCCGGCCAGCAGCCGTAGGATCGGCAACGTAGCTTGGCCCTCTTTGCTCGCAGCGCCTCCTATGATCTGGCCGGCTCAACTACAAAATTTCGCGCCACAGAAATTAGCATTGTGCGAGACTTCTGTACCGGGTTAGTTTTTCTATGATTACAACTCAGTCTCAATGACTATATGAATTAAAGCTGTTATAAACAAAGTTGATAACGGCCAAGAAAGATGTATTGGTGACAGGCTTGACTACTACAATGATAGCCTTGAGAATCTCTTCGGGTCAAACCCCATGTTTGTCCTCAAACTATACAGTGCGACCTCCAGTACAGTACAGTCCTCCCTTGTACCACCGCCAAGGTTTGGTTTAATCTACTGTAACACCGCCAATGTTATTACCGGTCGGGGCTACGACAATACGACGCCGACAAATCTTCACGTGAGAAATTTTCCACAAGATCTCTTTAAATCGATGTCTGACGATATTGTGTTATTATCGTGACACCGTATCCAGTCGGATGTAAACTACCTTTCCCGGAATCATATTGAGTACGAGTAAAATCAACCCATAGATATAATGGATTTTGGTGCTCGCCGATATACTCAATGTCGGGACCGTGTCGTAAAGTGGGAAACACCCACACTATTGTACAAGCGGATGTTTGTTTAAACATGATACCATCATGAATAATCAACAGTTTTGGATGTCCGTGTCGTGGTGTGTCGAGCACAGACCTGTGTACGTGGACGTTGTTGCGGACCTCCAGCATGCGCGGGTCCTCGCAGTCGGTGCCGAACGCGAGGTAAGGCGGCGACACGATGTCCCCCAGGTAGCCGTGGTTCAGCAGCTTGCTGCCCAGCTTCACTACCCCGGAGGTCATCGTGTCGTGGCGTGTCGAGCACTGACCTGTGTACGTGGACGTTGTTGCGGACCTCCAGCATGCGCGGGTCCTCGCAGTCGGTGCCGAACGCGAGGTACGGCGGCGACACGATGTCCCCCAGGTAGCCGTGGTTCAGCAGCTTGCTGCCCAGCTTCACCACCCCGGAGGCCATCGTGTCGTGGTGTGTCGAGCACTGACCTGTGTACGTGGACGTTGTTGCGGACCTCCAGCATGCGCGGGTCCTCGCAGTCGGTGCCGAACGCGAGGTACGGCGGCGACACGATGTCCCCCAGGTAGCCGTGGTTCAGCAGCTTGCTGCCCAGCTTCACCACCCCGGAGGCCATCGTGTCGTGGTGTGTCGAGCACTGACCTGTGTACGTGGACGTTGTTGCGGACCTCCAGCATGCGCGGGTCCTCGCAGTCGGTGCCGAACGCGAGGTACGGCGGCGACACGATGTCCCCCAGGTAGCCGTGGTTCAGCAGCTTGCTGCCCAGCTTCACCACCCCGGAGGCCATCGTGGGGTTGGGCTCCGTCTCCTCACTCTCTAGCCACGTGAACGCCACGCCCGTCGCCCGCCAGTGCTTGTACTCCCTGGCACAACATACCACACATACACACCAGACATAGCCAAACAGTGCCGAGATTCAGTATCCAAAACTATACATGTCTTATATTGCACCTGGTTTTCATTTTCTGTCATCTAAAGACGTCCTACCAATACTTGTGGAACCAAATAACTTACAACTAAATAAGAGATGGTAATATATAAAAGGTACACAATTTTTCACAATGTTTAGGTCAACGGTCACGATTTAATTAACAGTTTTATATTTCCTATAAAACACAAATTCAAGATGCAAGCCTATATTTAACTTTATGCAGTAGGTATAGTAGAACTTCAAGATAATAAGCTTCAATATTACTTACATGTTGGCACTCCATGCTGTTTTATATGTTTTTTAAATCAAATATTTCATGAAACGCTTTGAATACTCTATTTGAAACATCTTTTTGATTAGGCTAACTGACTTATTTCTTTCACCAGGTTTTTGCGTCTAGCTTGTTCAGCAAATACAATTATAAAATAAATGTATGTGATAAGTTATTATATAAAAATGTCTAAATTTTTATAAAATAATATATGATATATGAAATGATATATGAAAATATTTTATCTAACACAGTGAAGCATTTCTGACATCTTATTAATTCATGAAATAAGAACAACTCTGTGGTTAGAACTTAGTTTCAGTAGCTGTAGTGTTGTTGTTCTCACCTGGCGTTGATCCTGACGCCCTCCGGTATCTCCTTGAGTCTCATGTAGTAGTCCCAGTCGAACACGCCCTCCTTGGAGTCGTACCTCGTCCCCAGACTCTGTCGTATTCTCATATCCCATAGCTTTAACACGTTTTCGAACCTATTTTTTGCCCAAAACTGAAAGATCGTTTCCAGATTATCTCTTTCCTTATACTTCATCATATCTACACTGATCAAAGGAAGTCTAGACTTCAAATAGGCTTCATTCGTAATCAGGTTAACTAACTGATAAGCCTTTTTTACCAAGTACCTATTTGTGTTAGGCCTTACTAGAGTATTTCCATAGATCTCCATCCATAGCCGTGTTTTCTCTAAAAGTCCAAGTTCCTCCGGAGGTTCAAGCGCGGTGAGAAGCAGAAGAATCTGACGCGCGACCATGTCCAACATCACGTCGACCACGTAAAAGTTCACTTTTTTCCTCGGGTGTGTATAATATTTAGCGATTGTTTGTAAAATATGACGGGCGTCAGAAGCTCCAATTATTAATATATTTATCTCGTTTTTCGCCATTACAGATTTTACGTCACATATTTCACCTAAAATATCTACTGCAGGACCGTAACCCCAAAGCATTTTGAAGTTTAATAATCGTAACGAACAAAAATATATAACACACGACTAACCTAGTTACAGATTACCCGTACCGTCGCCGCGCCGCAGACGACTAACAAACAGTTCATGATAAACAATTGTTGCTAGGCAACCATACAAACCGCAGCGCAAAGGGGGTGTGGTTGTCGAAGGCTCCATTGCTGTAAACAAGGGTACTGATACAAAAGCCGCTTTGCTTATTACAACTACATTGATTGGTTTCCAGGAAACCCATAACAAAGCTTCTGTTCGCATGAAACATTGCCCTACGATCGACCTACGATGCCTCACTAAATGAGTGCCGGATTTATTAACCACTTTTTTCGAATAACTAGTTTTGCAACTCAGTTATGACTCAGTTCACGTAGATAATCAGATTTTATAATACAACTTTCAAGGCTACTCGATAAATTCCTTTGGGGTTTCACATGGCACATTAAGTAACTTATTTAACACAAAAATCACAATGATCCTGAACTATATTTTTAAAATATACTTTTAATTGCATATTACTTGCGTGAATACATTTGTTTACACGAAATTACTGATTTTATAGGCCTATATAAAATAATTATATCAGTTTATTCATTGTTATTGTTTTACAATCTATGGGAATTTACTAAATACTGTAGATGAAAAATAAAACAACAACAAAATCAAAATTTCATTGACATTTATTTTGTTTTAATCATTAATTATACCAAGAGCGGTACAGGAACAGCATGACTATAGGTCTGCTCTATCAAGGCCACCGTTTTGAAGTCTTGTGAGGATATCAAGATTTTCTTGAGTTGGGGAATTAGCAAAAACAGGAAGGGCATGGATGGATGGAATGACTACCGTGACGATTTCAAGTTGGGTTGAAACGGGAAGAAGAAATTTCAATCTGTACATCATTCTCAACTTCCCCCACAAGAGACTTGGAGATATATCTCACGTGTTCACAAAGTTTAAGCCTGCAGTCCAAATCGACCCAAAGGACTTTTAATGAGGCATAGAAAGGTAGAGGTTTACCATTCAAAGGAACTGTTTTATGTCTTCTACAAACATAGGAGACCTATGGTAGCTGGGTGCAGGTAGCGGGATAACAGAAAGGGTGAGGGCGGATTTACGAGGGGTTGTGGAAAGCAGAATAGCCTACTCGGTACAAACGAAAATTGTTCACCGTTGGGAATTCCTGGCCTAGCACAACTGGTTCTAAATCACGGAAATAGTCTTACTTATGTAAAATAGCTAAAAATTGCATACCGGTACATAAATATACCAATTGTAATACTAGTGAGATTTTTTAGAATAAAATAATGAACACGTTTTAATTTGAACTAATTTTTATGGTGCAAAGGTAAAATAATTATTCTTCTAAATAATTAATTATAACTTATTAAATTATTGATACAATATTGATAAACAGAGCACGTAATGTTCGTAATGTTATAACACGAGCAGGGTAGGACTGGAACATGATGGGTGGAAGAAGGATAGTGTGTGCATAGGAATATTTCCAGTATCTCAACTCAACTCAACTCAACTCAAAATCTCTTTATTTACAATATGTATATACATGATACATGAAAATAGCGTCAATGAGCTTAACCTAGAAAAATATACAATAACTTAAATAACCTCTACCCTTCATAAAATTCTTTGAAAGAATACAATGGTTTGTCTAGTAAATAGTTTTTAACATTAATTTTTAATTTATTTGCATTATTTTCTTTTCGTAAAGTGGCTGGTAAATTCCTAAAAAATTTTGCACCAATATGTGTTGGTTTCTTATTATAAAATTCTAATTTGTGATGGCGAGTATTGATGATATCCCGGTTTCGGGTGTTGTATGGGTGGAGCTTGGTACTTTCTTGTTGTAATTGGTTTGATTTAAGGAAAAGTAATACTGTGTCATGTACATATTGCCCATATATAGTTAGTATTTTTTAAAGATTTAAAATAATCTCTTGCCGATTGATCAGGTTTTAACTTTAATATTATTCTAATAGCTTGCTTTTGTTTTTTTTTTAAATTTCATCTAAATTTTCCTTTTTTGTTGCCCCATACAATGCCAGGCCAAACGAAATATGAGAATGAACATGGGCATAGTATATCATTTTTAAAGTTTCAATGTCATTGCACAAAAATGACATCCTGCGCAAGGCATAAATTCCAGAGTTAACTTTTGAGAGAACTTTGTGTACATGATTATTCCAGGTTAAATTATCATCAATTTCTAATCCTAAAAAGCCAGTAGTTTTTTCAATTTCTATTGGCTCACAGTCAATTGAGATGGTCGGTTCAAATTTTCTTCGGCATTGGGAAGTCTTAAATGAGAGGAAATTTGTTTTTGATGCATTTAATGTTAGGTCATGATAGTAAAAAAATTCTTTAATATTTGCTAATTCTATGAAAGATAACATTTCTACTTCCTCGGCTGTGTCTCCTGATATTTTGAGGTTTGAATCATCTGCATACAGAACCAAATTATTTTGTGGTATTTTTGAAAATGATTGGGCAATATTGTTAACGTAACAAATAAATAGAAGGGGACCCAAAACTGATCCCTGGGGGACCCCATGTCTTATTAATTTTAAATATGACTTTACATTATGAATTTTGTTGTTTTGTATATGATTTAATTGAACATATTGAAGTCTACCTGATAAGTATGAGTGAAACCATTTCAACGAATTTTTGTCTAAGTTTAATTTTTCTAATTTTTTTTAAAAGAGTGGCGTGATTAACAGTATCAAATGCTTTTGTCAAATCCATAAAAATCCCAACACAAACATCGCCTCTATCAATTGATTCAATTATTGATTCTATAAAACTTATTATTATTATTATCCCTGCCGTGAACTGTGATGTCACCTTTGGGCTACAGCTGAGATTTTTAACATTGACTCTTATGGAGCAAAGCGGTATTTTTTTGCTTTAACTCGATTTCCTCGGCGTAAAACAGTTTGAATACGCAAAAGACACCCATCATCGTAATCTGCAATAAATTCTGATTAAAACAATATAAGTTGTTTACCTTTTTTGCTTTTATATAATTTATTTTGCGATATAGTTTGCTCGGCATCAGGCTTGTGCGTATACAATCCCAGCTTCACGCGGATTTTCCGATTAACATCACTTGGAAATAATACGTTTTATATATCGTTGTAATCTACGTTAAATGGCGGATAGGTCTTTATCGTTTAAATAGTGTTGGTTGGTTACATTTTCGATGTGAAATCCGTTGTTTTTCATTTAAACATTTTACGAAAATTCACTTAAACTTTTGCTTTTACTCAATCAACTTACCTGGGTCTAAAACAATTGT